>BGPR01012128.1:8721-46085 GCA_013235015.1 Araneus ventricosus
ATTGCATCAAAAAGCGCTGCGTACCAGAAATTTTCAGAGGAAATTTGCTATGTTACGCAATTAGTGATCAAGTTTGTCAACACAATTGTAGCCAGTGGCGAATCTAGGATTCGGGTCTGGGGGGTGGGGCTGAGTCATAAAAACTTTGTATCGTCGTAATGAATGCCAAACCTCAAGGCCAAAGTAAATGAAAATTCTTTAACTTTACAGACTTTTCTCACCTGACAATAAGAATCATAAAAAAACAATACAATACTTTCCATAATTTGATAAAAACTACAATGAAATAACTAACCAAAAAATGTCTTTGACCGCGTCAAAGCTACAAGTACAAGTGGAATGACTACAAAAGTAGGAAAATTTTCGAGCCTGTCAAGCCAGAAAGTAATGTTGAAACGTTTTTATTACTTTTTTAAAAGAGGGAAATTAAGAAAAAATAGTTGTAAAGATGCTAAATAAAATCAAGAATTCTGGCTTGGCTCTTCTGAGGGGGGGGGGGCTGTAGCCCGATAGCCGCCACCCCTGGATTCACCACTGATTGTAGCTAAAGCTCTTTTTTCATCGCCAATTTAAAGAATTTTTATATGAAATGGCGAATGAGTACGCAGATCTTGTAGTAGTGGCGTAGCTAAAGGGAGACGGCAGGGGCGGTAAAATCGGGCAGAAAGGACAACAATTTTATAACTAAAAAAGAACATTAACATTAGCTCGATCACTGTGTATAAAAACATAATTTTTAATTTGCATTTTTCGTCTTATGTCGGTAAATTACCGATATGTAAAGAAAGACTAGTGGTGGGCGCGAGGTTTCACAACCTATCTGCAGAGATCAGTGGCGTCAAACGACGAATTACGTTACTAATAAAATGAGGGTTTTCCCCCCTCGGGAATTTATTTTTTTAATTTTGAGATTAATATGCCCTATGTTTGCAAATGAAGGGAGGCATATTGCAAGCTCTACTGGGACGGCAAAAGTTGTAGCTACGCTACTGGATTTTCTGCTGCATAATGAGGTACGCTGGCTTTCAAGGTGAAACGTCTTAAAACGTTTCGCTTCCTCATTATTAGAAATTGAAGCATTTCTCCTTGAGAAGGGTTTTGACTATCCTCAACTAGCGGACGATGTGTAGATCCAAAATTTTTTCAATTGAAGACAAATTACCTCTTTTTCGCTCAAGATTTTGAAAGAGAAATGCCAATTCATTTTCCAAGCCTGCTGAAACATCGCAAAGAAAATACTAAATCGGTAATTGACATTTGCTATTTCAAAACAACAATTTTAAATATGAGGGAAGCTTTTGTACGGGGTTTCAGGAATTCAAAAATAGCAAAGCGAATGTTGGCACTTGTTAAACCAGCGGGAGTGTTCTCCCCTAAACTTTCTCGTATACTTCCCCAAAAAGGTGTCGCTTCCCCTTCCCCCTCGTGGCTAAAAAAATTAGAACCTACTTTTACCCAGAATCCAATGACCATCAAAAGGTTTTTCATTATAGTGATTGAAAAATATCTAGGTAAAGAATGAAATTCAAAGAGATGCGTACCGACTTTCCGCTCTTACCGGCTCAAGGACAAACTTACGTAATTCGCTCCATAGCTATGTTGAGGGTAGGTTACTGCAGCTCATTGGCCGCCGGCAGGGGCCATCATCTGCATTTCTTGGAGAAATTGGAGCTTTTGGTGACTATGGTTATGTCAACTGTAGTGTAGCTCCATAGCTTTCGCGTGTACAGAAGATTTCTTCCAGCACGCATGCGCGTGGACATCACTTCTGAAAAGAATCCGTTAATTATACAGACCGACAGACAGTCAACCCTTTGACGGATTTCGCTCAAAATTTTTTACGGGCCTACATTCATGAAGATAAAACTGTGTACCAAATTTTATCCATCTAGCTATTCAAGTTCTTGAGTTATGGTGTTCGCATGACCGCGACATGACAGGCAGACTTCCCGTAGACGGATTTTGTCCAAAATTTGACAGAAACCTTCAAATTATGCGTAAAGATCACATACCAAATTTCATCCCCGTAGCTCTAATAGTTTTCGAGTTATCGTGTTCACAGACAGACATAATTCCAAAAGTTGTGTTTTTCGGACTCAGGGAGGTCTAAAACGTGGAGATTCGTCAAAATCTCGAGTTCGAATTTTTTGACGATTACAATACTTTCTCTTTGTATACTTCGTATACGAGAAAGTAAAAACACCTCTCAGTGCTGACTTAACATGAATGAAATTTTCTTCCTTTCATACTGACATTGGCGCTTTTGAAATGCAATTACTGGAGTTAAACAAAGAATTATGGATATACATTTGATTTGATTCATATACATTTGAAAGCCTTAATGCTGATATGGAAAAAAATAAATGTGATCTTAGTTCATAGCAAAAATAGTCTGCTTTGAAAGTCCTGGAGAAGGAAGACAGGATAGTTTAACTCATTGGATTAGTTAAAAAAAAACAAACAAACTAGTATTTGTTATTCTTTCACTCTTTGTCTCTACACATTCATGTGAACAAGATTTTTTCAAGCATGAACGTTATCAAAAGTAAATTGAGAAATCGTCTTATTGATGAAAATTTAGATCGTGCTTGAAATTGAAACAACGATATGCAAACCTGATTGATCCCAATTTTCCAAGGAAATGCAAGGTCACTGTTCATATTAAATGTGCGTTTCGTTATATTTTTATTTTAATGCAAAAATATTTTTTCTCAATAAATAAGATTATTATCATTATATCTGGTTTTATTTAATGTCACTTTCTATTTTAAACCGACTCTTAAAAGCATGGTTCTTGAAAAGAATTTCAACAGAAATCTTAATCGTTGTACTGCTGATCATCGGCTCTTTTGACTTATGAGTTTGCCAACCACTGTCCTATACCAAATGTTTATAGCGTTCATATAAAACGATATCGCACATTTAGGGACTCAATAAAACAATTAAATGTTTTCGTTCATACACATTAGAGAACTATTAAATATTTTGGAAATTTATCAAAATTTTTAAAATTAGAACTTCAAAAATTAAGTTAAAAATTATAAAAAATAAACATTATTAAATCTTAATATAAAACACGATAAAGCAAATTAGATTTGCGTGTTTTATATTAAGGTTTTATTAATGTTTATTTTTTATAATTTTTAACTTAAATTTTGAAGTTCTAATTTTATTTTCGTGTATTCTTTCAGAAGCAGCTGCATATGCGCCTTTCTGTATAATGCATAAGAATTTTAATTAATTTTTAATTAAATTTCTATTAATATTTAATCTAATTTTCGTTAAATTTTATCAATTATAATTGTCAAATTTTTAAACACGCACTAATTGCTTTGAAAAATGGATACTTCTGTGTCTTTCATGAAAACAATTTTGTGGTTTTGCTGGTTATCTGTTCTCTTTGAAATAGTTGAATTCTGAAAAACAACGGTTAGGTATTTTTCAGTGAAATAACATACGGGAATTCAACTCGAAGTAGGTTGTTTCAAACGCAGTCGCCATCTATTGCTGAAACAAGTAAGCTTTTCAACTCCATATCAACTCAGAATCAGTTTGTTTCAAATGCTATCGCCATCTATCGCTCAAATAAGTAAACTTTTAATGGTTGTTATATTTGGTCAGATAAAATTTTTTTGCCTATGAAAAGAATTGTATTTAAAAAAATATTTCATAATCGTTAAATAAAAGAGGGTATGGTAAAGTTGGGCGTGCATTTAATTTTGATAATCCAATTAATTTCTTTTTTTTGCTTTAAATTCAGAAATTTTAATATTATATTCGAATGCATAGATGTTTATAGCAATATATTAGAAAGAACTTAGAGTCGTTGTAAGATAAATGTACTTGGTTTTTTTTTCTAGCGATATTACTTTTTGTAGAGCTATTGAATAGCTAATTATTATTTTGTTCACAACATTCCACGAATCATAAAGGTCAGGAAATGAATACTAAATATTGAAATATAATAAAATTTGAATTATAAAAAAAAGACAGCCGATATTTATTATTGAACATTAATGCCAATATAATCGATGCCACTTTCCATTAGTTTTCTTTCCTATAATAAACCACTTTGGAACAGTTTTGTTATACGGCATCATTGGCGATATTCCGGCGACTCATTTTGTTGCGTAAACAAACATGGCGACTGTTTTGTTGAACATTTTAGTGTTCTCCTGCTTACAAGTCGCCAAAATAACGAAATATCGCCAGTGATGTCGTATATCAAAGAAGTCGAAGATTCTTAGAATCTAAGTTAAAAAGAATCAGTGATGTCGTATTCAGAAGAGTGAAATTCAACAGGTTGAGAAAGTGTTCAAAAAAATTTCTACAGAACATAGAAGATTAATACCAAATTAAAATCATCTTTTCATATATTTAAAATATCGCTAATCTAAGCTAGTATTTTAGAAAACATGAATTTGATTTTGAGAAAAATGGGAAATTATGAAATACAAGTACATAAATTCATAAACTTCAATCATTTTCAAAGGAGTCAATATGACATACTAATGAAATTAGAATTTATGTATAATATTAATTTTTCCAAGCAATCAACAATTATTTTTAAGTTTTTAAAAAATTCCACATTTGTTGAACGTGATTGCATACAAAGATTAATGCACATTTTGAATCGTGGTCAGATGACCAAGACACCCAAGCCAGAGGGGCATTTGATCCTCCACAGATAAGTATTAGACTCATAAAAACGGAGGATCTTACATGGAATAGGATCTCGAATCCATGACGAGAGTGGCACACCCTTTCAAGTTCCAAAATTATATCTCATTTCTTCATGCACATGACAATGGCAAACTTTTCAAACCTTATTAGAAATCCAACAAATTTATCCTTTTCCCAGTTTTATACTTGTCATTAATGCTCAATTCTTTTGCACTTTTAATTTTAAGACAGTAATACATTAACAAATTTATAAATTGATTAAATTAATTAACAAAAGTATAGTATTATATACAAAGGCGCAAATGCAGCTATATAAAAATAGAAAGCAAAATTAGATAAAAACAAAATTAAAATAAAAAGAAAGAAAACGAAAGACAAAAAAAACAGAAAATTTAGAAAGAACAAAGACAATACATCTTTAATCGTAAGAAAGCAAACCCAAGTTGTTGCATCAACAGAAGGTTAACGATAATATTTAAAACACATAAAATATATAAAAATGAATTTCAAAAGTAAAAAATTGTTCAAAAGGAAGAAATGAAAGAATCGAATGGTGAACTTTACTGAAGACCACTCACCATAGATTCCAAAATTGGACAAGATTTTCTTCAAGGGTAGCATTTGCAACCAAAATATACCCTTTGTGGCCTGAATCCCGTCCAAAATTTTTTCCGTTTTTTTAATTTTAAGACACATTTACATTTTAGTAGGTAATGCATTTTTCATGCTATCAGTTGGTATTTTTATATTACTTATCTACGAGTCTCTTTTGCACATGTATTTCAATACAACTCCTTTCAGTAGTTCGTCGCTTAACAAGCAACACCACCTATCTCAACTTTTTGCAACCGATAATGAATATTTCTGTATTTTTTAAAACTTCTGGTGTAAACACAAGACCATATACTTTGACCAGATGTGAAAAAATTGAGTTTTAGTTATATGAACGTCCCATTTTGAAGCAACACGAGGGCTATTTTAGGACAGACCTAGTAATTCTGAACCATAGTCGGATGACACACCCCATCTCCAAACTTCCATATCAATGGGAGGATGTTTGGCCACTATTAAAAAAAATTGAGATAGGTGTCGTTGCTACTTCGATCTTCCACCTAAATGATCGAGCATCCAAGTAATTCTAGTCACAGGTGCATCGAGTGGAACTCCTGTCTTCATGGCTGATGTACACCCTTGAGTTAAAAGTCACAAATTCTTTTGCAACAACTTTCATCTGCGAGGGCAGTCAACAACGACTTTCTTGAATCAATATCTCCTAAATGTGACAGGACAGTCATTAAAAGAGGAATCCATAGACTGAAACTGTAGATATATTTGAATACCTTGCTTTAAATACAGAAGCTTCCAATTTGGATGGAAGGTTTGAGGCTGTTATTTACATTCTCAAAGCTAGTGCTGCCAATGACACCAACTGGACCTTTACGGAATTAAGGAACCCATTCTATGATGCACATTCTTAAATAGCTGTTTTTATGAAACCTAACAGAGGAAAAAAATATATACATAAAGCATTTTTCTAAAACCAATTACTGTATTCTATGAACTCGTATATTCAGAAAGAACTAGTCTATACATTGAAACTTCAATTTAAAACTGAAGTGGCTTAATTAATGGAACCTTCAGTAGCCACTATGTCAAATAATGCTGCTCGTTACAGAATTTTATTTCCCAGTTTAAGAAGCACAGGTAAATTTCAGGTATACCATATTTCCATGATGTATAGCTTTTTTTTAAAATTTCGGACGTGTGGCAAAACCATATTCAGGGGTGATTGTGACCCATTTTGAAAATCAGGACAATTGCTACAAGCCTGCCATAGGATATAAATGCAATACTATATGCAAACATTTTTATTAGATGACATACAATGCAAATTAAAAAAGTTAACTGTTTATAGGCTTATGTTTCCAATTAATAACATCAAATTGAAAATTCATTTAAAAATAAGTGTTCATATTGCTTTGAAAAAATTGTTAATTTTAATTGAAAGTAAGCTCGATTTTTTGATACAGAAATTATGTTTCAGATATAAAATGGGCAATGTACATTCTTAAAAACAGCCCTTTTTTACATTTTAATTTGTGCACAGCATAAAAAACTATCCAAAAGTTTTAAAAAATCGGTACAGGTAGTTAAAAATGTTCATTCTACTAATATCCCCGGAAGCAGAAAGTGCGACGTACACTGCAGAACTTCAACCTTAAAAAAAACACGTGCACACACCAAAAAGCAGCCAGAGATTGGAGCAATGGCAAAAAACTTTCCTTCATCGGGTGACTTACGAGAAAGCCACGCCTTTATTGGGGCTGAAGATAAACAGGAATGTTGAAAGATGCGTGTACAAGAATGTACTGGAACTACAGAGTTCCTGGAATATGAATAGGGCTCATTTACCTAACTGGACCATCTTTGAACACACATATCTATTTTGCATTTTACTGTGGTCTGGTAAATTTGGCCAAACTGCCTGCAGAACATTTCCAACTGTTTGAGGTCATATTACAAAACATTGGATATAATTCTGCTCCTGGGCTAATACCAAATACAGTCAGTACCGGCTATATGGTCAGTTTTCTAAAGTCCCGTCTAACTTAATAGGCAACATGTGTTAAAGTGCACCGCTTATATAGTCATTTTATATTCCTGGTTATCGGTTATATGGTCATTTTTTTTTTATCTTTTCAATGAGGTTATTGTTTTTTTTGAAAAATAGGAATTGTTGCAACATTTCTTGAGGCGGGGAGCAACACTGAAAACGAATGAGCAGAAGAAAAAAAAGTCAGTGCGACCCCAGAAAGGACCTGAATTAATACCTTGACTTCCCTACCCTTCCCCCTCAATTCTCTTTCTCCCCAAGGACAACAGGTGGATATCTGTCTGTTTATTGGTTGAAATTATCTCTTCCTGTTTGAGAAGTACGTTGTAATTTAGACGAAAAGAGTAAAGGAAAATTTGTTTCATTTGGATCAGACGTGACAAATAAGAATGTTCCTTTTTTCAATATGGCTTCGCTTAAAGCCATAGATGACCTCAGGTGTTTTTTTACTAATTCCGAAGCAGCAGATGAACATTTAAAAGCTATTACGGACTTAGAAAAAGTTGTGTTAACAACCAAAAAAAGGAGGCAATCTTGTATATCTGAATATTTTAAATAAGCACAATGAATACGGATGCGTACTGTACTTAGATTGGTAAGGTAAGCTAATAAATTTCACTAAAAAATATTGCATATTTCTTACTGCAGTTTTTACTTTGCGAATTAATTTTTAAAATGTTCTTAAAAGTTTAATTATTTGTTTATGAGCACTATATTCCGATAGGTGAATATAACCCTGCCACAATTAAATAGTGTAGTATTGTTCCACATATATGGTCAGATTTTTCTGGACCGCTGAGCTGACCATATAACCGATACTGACTGTAATATAAATAAACACATTTGCTATAATTCATTAAAAGTTCCATGTTACCAATTGGGAACATTGCCAGGCATCACTATTCTGTGAAAGAAGAAATTTCTCGAGTTTCCACTGAAAACAAAAATTCTTATATTCAGGAAAGGAAATCCCCATTGAGAGGTTAATTTTTGGAAAAAAGAAATGTTTTTATCTGTAATTTGGGAGTAATTATAAAAAAATATTGTCATGCACAGTCGAAAAAGGTACGCACAAGACAACGAAGTTTGATTCATAAATATAATTCAATTCCAGTTGTATAAAATGCGAGAAACTAACACCACAGCTTCATAAAAAGAAAAGGCATATATTTCATTTGCGAAATGTAATAAATCTAGTTGTTTCTGGATGGCGATTGCGTACAGCAACTCACTCACCTGGAGGTTCATCGACAAGTTACAATTACTCTTTTACAAACTGGGACAAAAAAGGATGAACAATGAACACGGCCAGAAGTTACTAGTTGTGTATTGTAGCAGAAGAGCGATGGTCATTGCCCAATTGCAACAACTCGGTGAAATATGCATAATGTTGAGAAATACAAGATTTACAGTGCAATAAAACACAAATGAATTTAAAAGTTTCATTTTCTGAAAAATATATCTTTTATTCATTTAAATTGAATTCCAACCTATCTTTAGTTAAAAAAAAAATCAAAGGATTGCAAAAATTATTTTAAGACTCAATCTGATCAATATTGTCCAATTCTGTCTAATATAATGAGCTTCATCAGAAGTGGCCAATGTTCCCAATTAGTGATCGATATTAAACTAAAGCATTAGAAGGTGAAATATACAAAAAAATAATTAAAATTTAACTTGGATCTGAATTTGGTTTGTTTTCTTGAAATCAATTATTTCAACCAAAATAAAAAAATCTTAATTAAAATTTTATGAGTACCTAATATTCCGTTTTAGTTCCCATAAAAACAAAATGAAGTCGAGAATACTATAAATAAAAAAAAACGTTGAAATTATTTAAGGGATTCCGTTACTACAGAAAACTTCAAAAGAAAAAACATTCACCAAATCTAATATTTTGTAAAGGTAATCACAGCAACTAGATTGGAAAGTTCAGCTATGTACTTTCCAAGATCATATAGAAAGATATAAGCATAGATATTAAAAAAAAATTCAGTGACACAGCTGTACCAAATACCATTATTAATCCGCGAAATCCAGTACTGCATCACTGAATTTAATTCAAGCATTAAAAAAAGGACCAGGCAGTTGATTTAAGGAGGGAGGAAAACCAGAAATAAACTTTAGAACAATCATGAAAAAGTATTCATTCAACAATATCAGATATTAACAAGCTATTCTGCAGGAAAGGGGGTTAAATATGCTAGAAACTTCTAAATTCTGCAGTATCCATTTCAAGTTTGATTACATAGTATAAGAGAACACTTGCCTCCTCAAGAGTGTTGTTTTCTCTACAGTAATTAAATGACCCCATCTTGTTTTAGGAATATGTTGTCGTATCGAGTCCACAGAACGAATGTTAATGGATTACTGGTAATTTTTCTTGAATCAAACGATATCAGCGATGAAAGGCTAAATTTTAGCTTACAAGTTGTTAATATAAAAAAGAAAATTTGAATCCTAGGATAGACCAAAGGAAGATGAATACTTGCAATATATGCTGTTAATAAGGGATTAATCCCCCAAGCTGCTGACACTTTTTAGCACGAGGATACAAAAAACAAGACAAAACTTATTTTGTATCATAGCTTAAATCTAAATTAAAGTCCTAAGCTGAAAGCACAGTAGTATATGTGTACAAGGGAATCAATGAAGTCTACTGCAACATCAACATGGAGGTAATGAAATGAAATATTGGTACATTTTTCTTTAAGATAATTTAGAAAGATCAAAATTGTTCAATAAATGTCATTGAAAAGTTCATGATTTAACTGTATAACTTTTCTTCATGTTCCAAGGTGAACATACAATCGTTTTCAATATTCGATCTACAGAAAAATGTACGAGACTGTTTGTTGTGGGCTTTATGGCATAACAGCAATATTAAACTATACTGAAATATAGAAGAAATTCAAATGGATAACCATTCTTTACTTCAACAAAAATGAAACATGTCTCAGAGCACTCTTAAGACAAATTGTTGTACAGATAAAATTAATTTTTATAAAATGAACATAAAAATGTGGAAAGTTATTTAACTTCCTTTGCCTAATTTTTTTTGTGGTTGAAAAAAAATATTTAAAAATATACTTCACACCAAGATAAATTTGCACAAAAGAAATTCTATGATTTCAATAGACTGCACAATTCACTTGAATTCTAAAATATAAACTAGTCCAAGTTCATTACCTTAATGCAAAAGATTATGACAAATTTCACGCAAAAAACATTGTCAAATGGTCTTGCTGCCTAACAAATCAAAAATTCCATTCTTAAAATCTGAATAACTTAATTGAAATTAAGCATTAACTAAGCTTCGAAATAATCAATATAATTTTTTATCTTTAATACATTGATGCATATAGTTTGAATTTGATATTTTCTCCAATACTTTCATTTTTCTGCAAGAGAGTGGAAAGTATTAAATTTTGAAAAAGCGTTTATCTTGGTTCATGTCTCTTGCACCCCATACTGTCAAGTGATCATGTATGTATATATAATTAACAACACCATAGGGACAACACATTTTTTTTTATTGTAAAAGCTTGGAGTACATACAGTCCATGCTCTTTACACCTGAAAGAAAAACGAACAGAAATTAGCATAATTTTTAAAAACCAACAATGCCTAAAAACAAAGAACGGAAAGAAACAGAAAAGGCAAGCAGAAGAGAAAGCAGCACCAGTACCATGTACTCCAAAGATATTCAGCACATCATTTAATGTTTCTGGAAAAGTAATAGCGGAGTAAGTAAAAATATAGTTTTGCCAGATATATGGTTAGTCACGCCATTAGTTCTTCACAAACGGGAGATCCTCAATGGTCACTTGGATAAACAAATCATGCTTAAGTACAGGAGAGCATGCTGTCACTTCAAAAAAACCCCTCAGTTTTATACCATTGGTACAAAAATAGGCACATCTACCATCGACTTGAAAATACTTATTCTAAACCAAAACATACTCCGGTAAAAAAAAGAAAAATGCTTTAGTTTCTAACAAATAGACCATTTATATTAGTAAGCATTCCTCTAGCTAGCTTGCATTTATTGTTACAAAACACCCACAACAGAAACATTGGGATGCAGAACTTAAGTCAGATGACAACACAGAGTGGGATGAAACACGGATGCTATTATTTTCCCTATCTAGCAGACAGATACCGAATTACACTCTACAGTCAAGAAGGAACAGTCAGTGGCATATTATAGATGTTGAATTCACTGCACCTGAAGGTTTATTTGTTTTAAGACTTCAACTCTCTAATGTTTGTTTCATTTTAAACTATTCTTAATTAAAAATCAACATTGATTGCTTGTATTTTAATGATGTATTTTCTATTTGAAGTAAAGGGTTAATCAAATGTAAAAAATGTTTTGGCTGAACTCACAAAAGCTGAAGTGGCGCGAGGAAGAAGACAACTGCTTTAAATGCAAATTTTATAAGTAATATTCTTAAATTGTCATACACAATTGAAATTATTGCAACTTTCCCACTGAAAATCGAGTTTTCCTAATTTCCCATAACGTTAACATGTGTACCTGGTTTTACCCCACATTTCATCATTGAACCTTTAGATAAAACCAGCTGAATGAAAGTGCCACTGTTTATGAATGTTATGTTAGGACAATTGAAACAAAATTAACATTCATTTTTAAAATAAATTAGTAAGACAGAAGAGAGGAGGGAAAATTCAAAGGTTTTAGTCACCAAATAGAAAAGAATTTAAAAGATTACCTTCTTTCCCCGGCCGCGCACTCCACTTTAGCCTTTTGTGCCCCTAACCTTCTTCATTCTGTTTTTCCTTTCTTTTCTGTTTTCTACCTGTTTTTGCCTTCACCAAAACCATTCTGAAAACAATATTAACTTTATAATGGAATAAAAAGAAAGTAATATATCTTATACTAATTAATCACAAATTTTATGTAACTTTCATCGCTATTCAAAAAGACCCAAAATGAACCATCTATTTATTGAATAGGGATTTCATTCTGAATTATAGAGATACTAATTTTTCTTTAATGCCACCTTTCACTCATTATTCAGTCAATGTGACCCATTCTCTACAAATACAGAATATTTATCAGGGATGAGATTGGCAAAAAGCTGAAATCATATCAAAAAAAAAAATTTGTACTATAATTTATGCGAAAGATGTTTTGCAAGGTCCATAGAATATGCAACACATGAAAAATATTACTCATATACAATTAATAACTTAATTAGTTATAATTCAGTACATGTAAATAAGAAAAAAATATTAAATTATTATTAAATCATTCATATTAAAAGTTAACAAACAAATTTAACACATCAGGGACATCAGAAAATACAAAATTAGACATCAAAAGATATTTACCACCTGAACATCACTGAGATTCAACATACACCCAACAGAAGTCTGAGAAAAATTATACTTAATAGCCTTTAGATAGAAGTTAGCTCAAAAAATAAAGAAATACCTTTTTGCTTCATGCAATTGTGCATTAGCTCTTTATAAAATTACAATAATGTATCATATACTGAAATTCCTGTTTCATTTCCTATTTTATAAGCATTTTGCAAAGTAACAGCACAATGATTTGCACCTTATAAAGCTTTAGAGGGCCGGTAAAATTGTACAGCCAAGCAATGACAGACTCATTTAGCATTATTATTTGAAACCCTTGAAATATTTTTAATTGTTAAAGAATCGTATTCTTTTGTTTTTTTTATTTGTGTGCTTTTGTTGGTAACAAATTTCCATCAATACACTTCATCCCTTGTTTTGAGGATTCCTATATTTGAAGGATTTTTCTTCAATAAAGGATGTGTTTGCATCCTCTTATTTTCAGTAGAGGCTAAAGTTTTTGCACAGTCTTCATTAATATATCTGTTTAATTATTGCATAGTAATGATCATAATATCTCTAGAATTGCTCAGGTATATCTGTTTTGTTTTGAGAACATTTTGTCTTATTCTCTGCTTTTTTACTGCCTCTTTTGTGTACAGGAGTTTCTTCTTTTCATGTAGTTTATTTGTTTTTGGTTCATTTTTTTATTTCTTCATCTTGGTGCACCCTAACAAGATGACTAAGTTTAACTAATCTTTTTTCAAAATGTTCATGCAAATAATCTTTTTTTTTTTTTTTAAAATGCCACAGTAGAGTTTTGTTTTCTCAAATAGGGGCAGTACTTAATACTTCTGAATGGCACTGAATGTTGGAATTGCTCATCCTGTAGAGCTTGTCGATACAATGTTGATCCAATGAGTAGAAGATGAATCAGCTTAGTTTCCTAGCCATGGAGACAGCTGCAGAGCGCTGTAGACATATTTTCCCAGAATTCTTTTGAAAATGGAAGATTTCTTTTCTTGTGTAAAAGAGGACTTCTTCAAGAGAGGAAAATAACTTTTTGTGGGGAGGGGGGAGGAGAAAGAATTTTGAGGAGGGTAAAACCCCAGAAGAATCTCATCCCTGATTTAGTAAACAACATTTAAAAAACATTTCTTTTTAAATTGCAAATCATGTCTTAATATCAGCATTTTACAAAGTAAATCTTTTGGGTTTACAATATTTTAAAAAAATTAACACAGTTAGCTGTTTCTTTGAGAGATGAAGTTCGGGTATTTCTGTAATTAGGTTAACAATACATTATAATCAGTCAAGACATTGACTACGGCTTGGCCTACATAACACCTCAAGCATTAAATTTGAATAGCTCATGGAATAAAAGAACTTGGCAAGATGTCAAACAATTATCATCAACACCTTGACCTAATAGGCCCGGCGAAGTACTTTCTCCGACAAAAACTTTGGCATCTATTCTAAATTTTATGAGATACAGTTTGCAGCCTGCATTGATTCTAGGTTATCAGGATAAATCCATCCACATTTAAATTAACAAATAACTTATTCCAAGCAAACGAGACTGGATAAAGCTGAACTGCAGTTAAAAAAAAAAAGGTATATTTACAACCAAATAGCCTGCCAGTTCAGTCCAATAAATGTTTTTTGCAGAATTTACTACAGCAGCAGGTCATTAAAGATAAGAAGCCACTATTATAGCTATAATGCTTAAGATACAGCTGAATAAGCAAAAAGATGTCTGAATTATTTTTATTGTATGCAGTTGCAAAAAATATTGTGTCCAAACAAATACTACCATTATTATATCAACCAAAACTCTCAATTTATTTAACAAAAATGCAACTAAATATAAAGCTTACTTCAAAGATTATGAACAGAAAAGTAGAACATGCAACCAGAATAAAACTTGTGAAATTAGACCTCAATAATTTAAAGTCAAATCACCCTAATGAGACTAATTTTGGTTCAAATTTCTTGCTATGAAATCTAATGTGGGTCAGATATTATGTCAAGATCCTGTGGATTTCCACCATAAACTGTGTTCTGAGCAAGCAAGATGACATCTGGTGTCGCCTTGTATAATTTGCTAACTTTCACAGATTCGCTTTTTGTACAGAACCCTTTCCAGGATGAACAACATCTACTACCTGAAGAAACAAAATCAATCAATAAAATACTACAAATACACTATTCCACATTGAAAGCAAAACTTGATAATTTCGAGATGGATATATAGAAAGAACCATTTCAAGCTACAAAATGAAAGTTTAAAACTGAATAATGAAAGTGAGCTAAAACACAGTAACTTCCAAGGCTTTATAATTTCCCATTTAGTTTTTTTTTTTTTTTTAGGTAAGCTTCAAACTTTAAAATTTACTCCAAAGTCCTTTAATAAATCTCTGAAAAACAAAAGGCCATTATATTTTTTTACCTCAGAATCATCGAATAGGTACCGCCTTCTATATTAAACTTTAGTTACAGAATATGACACTCCACAAGAGACAATCATGCTAATAATTTATTAATTTTGCATCTTAAGATGTATATTAAAAAGAAAATACAAATATAATTGGATCATTTCCATAACCAAATTTGTTTGCATGCTCTGTTTCATGCTTTGTTTTCATGTTTTTTGAATGACTTTGATTTCTAGAGACTAGAACGCTTCACATGTGAGTTACTTTTGCAGCTTTTAGTGTACCAAAAACTACAAAATCAATAGTAGGACACAGCTGCAATTTGATAAGTCAGGTATATGAAAATGACAATCAACATAAGAATAAAGTAAATATTCAAAAGAAGCTAAAATTTAATATTTTAGCTTATTAAAGGGAAAAAAAGTAAAAGTCAATGAATCTGTTGGCATGCAATTGACACTCAATACTTACACAGGATCAAGAAAGCCAGATGCTTTTAATATGTGCAGCTTTTAGGTGTACCAAAAACTATAAAATCAGTGGTAGAGCAGCTGCACTTGAAAAGGTCATGATCTTATCTTGGTAAACATGATCGACAATCAGCACTAGACATGCAGTTCATATTCATAAAGAAAACTATTCGAATTAAACCAGCAGGAGTGGTCTCCCCTAAACTTTCTCGTGTACTTCTCGAAAAACGGGGCGGTCCCCCCCCCCCCGAGTGGATAAAAAAAATTCGAACCTATTGTAACCCAGGATCCAATCACAATCAGAAAATATTTAGGTTAAAAATCAAATTTAAAGAGATGCGATTATACAGACCAACAGACAGTGAACTCTTTGATGGATTTGGCCCAAAATTTTATACGGACCTACATTCATGACGATAAAACTGTATACCAAATTTTATCCATCTAGCTATTCAAGTTTTTAAGTTATAGTGTTCACATGAACGCTGACGTATAAACAGATAGACTTCCCGTAGACGGATTCTGTCCAAAATTTGATAGAAACCTACAAATTATGCTTAAAGACCACATACCAAACTTCATCCCTGTAGCTCTAATAGTTTTCAAGTTATCGTGTTCACAGACAGACATATTTCCAAAATTGCGTTTTTCGGACTCAAGGAGGTCTAAAACGTGGAGATCCGTCAAAATCTCGAGTTGGAATTTTTTTGACGATTACAATACTCTTTGTATACGAGAAAGTAAAAATAATCCATGCAACTTAAAACAATTGAGAAAATTAAAGAACAAGCCCCCCCACTCCGAACCAATCTGGCTATTTTTTATTTATGAAAAGTCCACGACACCTAGATACTTTATCAGTGGTTGCATTCTTCCCTACTACCCTCCATTTGAGAGATATGTCAAAAACACTACTTTATTTGCTAGGAAATTCTACATTTTAAGCTACGAAGCTTGCATCTTTTCTAAATTGTCTCTCGTACCTTTACTCTAAGATTTGAAGCATTCTTTGTTTAAGATTTTTACATCATTTCTTTGAGCTAGTCGCTTCACTTGACATCCATACTAGCAGCTATTTAATCGGAATTGTCTATTCAATTTCCGCAGCTGATATGTAGATCTAATGATTATTAGCAGAGCTTGCTCTATGTTTGTCTCTTATGTTATTTAAAAGATACGGTCTGTAGGTCCTCTACGCATTCTCTCCTCGGAGAGACTTCAGTGCCATGTAAGCTGTAGCTGGTACTGTACCTATAAGATGTAGGACAAGTATCAACCCTATTAAATAGAAATTTGGTAATCTGTAAATATGTTCTTAAATGTCTCTTATATGATTCGTCATTTCTGAAACAATAAGAAATGATCTATCTCACAGAAATTCCACTGCAAAAGCCTGGATGCTTTTAGCTTATTATCCAGCAGCTCTTCACAACCAGTGTTACTCAAGCTGCCTGTCACTACTACAAGGATTATAGTTTTTATGAGACCAGCAAGTGATATTGGCACTCGCTTCCTGTGCCTAACATTATTGTATATTCTCCATGGCAAAAAATATTGACAGCTAGTCTAAACACTGGTTTGATTTCGCCAATTTTTATTTTATATGAAAGCTCATGATTCCCAGATATGCCATCAGTGATTGTCTGTCGCCATTCGCATTCAAAAGAATAGCACAAACTAAAACTTTGACAGAATACCCCAGACTCAACAATTAGACCAATCTTGACATGAGCTGGTCACACATGGGAACTAGTTTCTTTCCTTCCCACTACATATTTTTTTGCAAATCCAAAATCTGAAAACTAAAAAAACATTACATTTTTCTTTATACATGTTTTTCCCTTTTAAGAATTTTAACCTCACACTTCTACAGTATTTATTGTTAGGTCACACTTGGTTAAATCTTCACAAGGATGTAAGGAAAATAAGGAATGAAGGGAAATACTAGAGAATATTTTGTGAAGATAGTTACAGCACCCTAAGAGTTAAAAATATGCAAACTGCTACAAATGACACACTCGTACATATAAACTTACTAAATATTAAAAAGGTAAATACAAGTTTAGCTTAAATTGTAAAAAAATTGTGGTCTAAGAATTTATCAGCATGCATTGACTCTCAATACCTACAGAGGAACAAGAAACGCCGCATGCTTTCAATCTTGCAGCTTTTAGGTGTACCAATAACTATTAAATTAATGGTAGGACACAGCTGCACCAGGACAATTTTAGTTAATGAAACATTCAAACCGGTTTATAAGGCAAACAAACACAACTTAGAAGCTATGTCATTTAGAATAACATAATACATACATGCTGCATATTTTTGCTGTTATTTGAGGCAGAAAATAAAAATACCAACTAAAAGAATTTTAAAATTCTCTTCCTTTTCAAACAATTTCTGCTGGATTTGAAAGACCTATAAGGTCAACTATAGGTCTATAATATATAATATTAATATAAAGGTATATATGACTTTGACAAAGGTTCTTCTTGAACAAAATTGTGTGATCAATTTACATTTATTGAATGGAAAATCCATTAAATCAACTATAGAACAAAGGTGAATAAGACAAAAATTTCTATTTCAAATAAACAGAATTCATGAAAAAAGATTCACTTTCACGAGTAAACAGATACTATATTATTCAGTAAAGTTACATTTATCAAGTTCTTCACGAAACTTATTTCAGGGTTGCAAATGCTTTCTTGAATGTTCAAAAATCAAGGGGTCAAGTCAGATTAAACCTCCAAACAATGCATGCTTAAAAAGTGAATGCTTGACTTTATTGTTTCCATTATCTTTACTTGATACAAGAGGCCACCATATTCTAGATATCCATTTATCGACAACAAAATTCTTTAACAATTAGTCAAAACTATTACAATTCAATTTTACATTACACCAAGAATGACTGCAGATTGAAAATATCTGTCCACATCTCAAAAACTGAAAGAATTCTAGTAAAGAGAACTCAAGTTTTGCACAAGATAGTGATATTAAAACGTGATCAACAAAATTAATATTTAAATTAAAGACTACCCATGAATAGGCTTGCCAGATTGCTGAAATGTTCAACAGAGACGCCGGAATGCCCCCCAGCGCCGCGGGTATTCAAGGGTACATACACTTGGCGGGTTTTTTAGAGGGTATTTTATCCCCAATGATATGAATAAATGGTTACTGATTAGGAACCTAAACCAGGGGTAATAATAAATGACACAAGCTTAAAAATTTAAACATTTTATTTCTTACATGTTAATATTTATAAGTTACTTAAGTAAGAAGAAACACTTTGGATGGGGAATAAAAATTTGAACAATATTTACATGTACTTTTCATTGGCTGGGACTTTTTTTAGAAAGTCTTTTTTGTTTTTAATCGTGTTGTAAAAATCTTCACAAGCTATTCCGATATTAATTTTACATGTCATCAAGCCTTTAACTGTAGATTCCTTTATCAACCCCCTATTTTCAGTCCATGCATTGTTCATCAAAGAAAATACTCTTTCAACTGGTGCTGATGTCCCAGGTAAGCAGAAGGCATGGTCACGATTGGCGAGACAAGACGATACGATGACAATATTATTTATTAGCAGACCATCACTCATCTATAGTTTTCACTTTTCATACAGTACAGTGAAATAAATGACAAAGTAATTATCCTAAATAATCCTTCACAGTTAATTATTTTTAGACTTTTTTGGTCATCTATAATCAAATTTGATTTTTATCGGGACGTGAAGTAAACCGGCCGGGACACCGGGATTTTGTCTGAAAACCAGGACGTCTGGCAAGCCTACCCATGAAGAATAGCACAGGGACAAATGTGGCTCCAATTAAAAAATCCTGAAAACTAGCATGGTGTTAAGACAATTATGAAAAATTCTGAGTTACATAAACAAGTCTGCATGTTTTATATAATATCTTGGAAAAAAAAATCCAGATTTGAGAAAATCAAAAAATCTGGAATACAATCACCCTTAGTATTGCACTACAATCAAGGTAACAGCTTTTTTGTAAATATTTTGACAAACACTGATCAATAAATGGACAAGTGAAGTTGAGTGAAAGAAAATTATCAATATTTATAAAGTTACAAATTAAGGGAACCTGATAATCATTACAAAATATCCATAGCATGATAAATATTAAACTTTCACATACAAAAGCTGATTTTAAGTTATCAATAACTACACCTGATAAAATGTCAAGTTTCAAGATTCATTTCGAAAAAATTACCTTTTCCCCTTAAATGCAAGAATGCTGGAAGCACCATTTTAAAATTAAGTTTCAAAATGAAATCAACACAGTTCCAGTTTCCACCTTGCCATTATTCTATACAAAGCACCGTGACAGCAAAATAAATTTAAACCTTGTTCAATCTAAATTTCATTGTAACATTCAAACATGTTGGTGGATTGTTATACACTATGTAAAAGTATGTCGATTTAAAATGAATTGAATTGATGTTTAATAAAACACCACTATAGATAAAACTAAAATCAAGATATGCCAGATAGTACTATTACACAAATGCCCTTTGAGAACATTTTTAGTATAGGATACATATTTTGTGTACACATTTATGAAATAATGTATATTAATAAGAATACAATTCCAAACATGAGGTTGTTCACACATTTTACCATAAATTTGAGAAATGGTTAAAAAAATGAGGAAGAAAAGTGGCCTATCTCATTTTTAAAATAAAACACATTACAGTACCATGTGAAAAAGAATGACATACATTTACAGAAAGGTTTAATTAAATACAGTGAAGTAAAATGTACTTGCCATCTGTTTCCTACATAGTAGACGATTTGACATGAACTTTTTAGTTCGGAGAGTAACTGTACTTTCGCCCTGAAAATAAAACAGGCATTTATCTTACAGAATCAAATATTATAAAGCCATTTTTATATATAAAAAGAAAATAAGACATAAATTATAAAATGTTAAGCTTTCGAGACCATCGACATGATGATCCGGATAGCGATGTGTAACCCTGTTTACAGCGTGTTACTATAAAAAGTTAAACTTGTATCAATCAAAAATAAATACTACAATGGAATCGCTAAAGCAAAAGAATCGATAATTTATATATTGGACAATAAATTAATTATAAAACAAACAGGATGCATTTAGATTGTTACATACCATATTTAATTTACAATATTCTCCCTGCCTTTAATTTACACTACAAGACGACCATAACCAGGTTGAGATGTTGTGTTGAAACGGCAGTTTTAGTGTTGCCAAACAATATTCGTGAATAGTTGGAATGCTACGTTTAAAAGGCTTTGCAAGCGTACACAAAAGATTTGACAAAAATTCATTCAATGAAAATTTCATTTATGTTGAATTTATACAGTAAATATTATCATTAGTGGAAATGAAAGAATCAAGAGTATTATAAAGTAGACAGCAGTACGTAGCATTTCTGCTGTAGTGCGACATTTCGTAAACCTAGAACATTTTACATGCTGAAATTGTGAATAATTAATAATGCTTGAATAATTAATCCATACTTCAGTAAACTTTTAATAAAAACTTTACAATAAGTGCAATTTTGCCAATTAAGCATTTGTTTGAACTGGCATTGAGAGTCAATGGAATCTTCAAAGCGGAAGTCCAAGTCTTTTATGTAAAGAAACAAAACAGAAAACTCGTACTTAAGTAAAATTTCAGTTCCATCGACCTGAAAGTTGACCTGAAGAGTTGCTTTCAATAGAAATTACTATTATGTCAACTACCGGCCGTAGAAGATGCTGAAACAATTTTAGTCAATATTTTTTTTAAAAAAAAGAATTTAGGACTCAGAGTTTTAAGGAAAGATCAGTGGGATGGTTCTTCCCTTGACTTTCTCGCATACTAACGCAATGCAGCACAATGAAGAAAACCGAGTCTGATTTTGGATGTCTTTTTTTTTCTTCAGACTGGAACCAAATTTGATGCAGTTTAAAATTTTAGTGAAAGCATCACGTACTAAATTTCAGTTGTAAACAATCAATGATTTTAAATTTTTTTTTATAGAATTATTATTTAAAAAAGAAAGCAGAATTAAAACTGGACAAGAAAAAAAAATTTTATGCAAAAATTAAAAAGAATAAAAGAATAGAGAAAAGAAAAAGAAGAATTTAATTGAGAAAAGAAATGAAATTAAAAAAATTACGACAAAGTTTAAGATGCGCGCCATTGCAGCAGCATAACAAAAAACAGAGAACAATAGACAGATATACCAATAAAGCCTAAATTTAAAAAAGTAATACAAGCAATCCTATGGTATTGGAAGTAAACGAAATTCATACAGCAAAAACAAGGAATCCATTCTAGTTCACTTTTTCAAGGGCTAGAAACTATTCGAAATGGATTCAAAAGAATATTTAAGGAGTTTTCTGTAGAAGCAGGCCTATTTTTCGCCAAGAAAAAGCTTCTCATAGCCCGAACTCCCCAAAAAAACAACCAGGAGCAAAACCATAAGAACAAACGTCAAAAGAAAAAGGAAAAAGCATTAAATACGCTAATAAGAACAACAAAATACTAGCCATCAAGCTTAATTAATAAGCTTTCATAAGGTAAAAGACTTACCCCTTTAGAATCCAACCAGATAAACTAAATTTCCTTTCTCTATCTTGTTGCATATTTGAGCTACAGTTTTCACACCATTCGAATAGAAGAATATGTTCATACCCACAAATGTATAGATGTATGGCCTATTAGTGGATATGTGGATAGTCAAACTTTTCATGGATTTGGTTCAAAAGTTTATACAGGTTAGAATTCTGGTAATAAGACCAAACTGCTAGATTTTAACCATCTATTTCATTGCGTTGTTTGAGTTACTGTGTTTATAAGCATATGGAAGAACAAACAGACCTCATTTGCCGGGTTACGTCCCACATTTGACTTTAATCTACAATTTTGGTGTAAACACCACATGCCAATTTTAATTTGTCTAGCGCTTTTTGTTTTTGAGTTCTCGTGTTCACAGACCGACTGACAAAAATAAATCCAAAAAATGTTTGTTTCATGGAGGATTTTGGATTGGAACATTTGTTTCAAATGTTTTCGAATTCATGGAGGTCTAAAGTACAGATCGTTACCTATATACTGTGAGAACATCAATAAATGTATTTATGAGCAAGTTCTTTTTTTTAAAAAAAAAATTTAAGATAATTATTTCTTAAAAATTTGTTTAATTTAGGGGAAAAGTCGCATTCCAAAAAAATTAGTATTATTGAATACACAATTCTTTGAATTTTAAGATGGTGTAAAAATTGTCCTATTTGAAAAATATCTTCATAAGTTGTCGCCAGAAAACATAAAAAATATGAATCAAAAAGAAAGAGCGACAAATAATTCTCAGCGTAAAATATAATTTTGAATACTTTTAAATGATTTTTGTTCGTGCAAGTTGAGAAAGTTTCATTGAATAACTCTCAGGTAAAATAATTTATAACGACAAATTATAAGTTACATCAGGAAGTGGCTAGAACATGAAAATTGAAGGGAGAGATGCTTAGCTATGAACATAAATTAATGTTACAAAACTGTAATGTCGCTGCCCTGACATATTAGTCTTATGGTTGGAAAGAGACATTTAAAGAGGTTTTATCGGATGCCGGGGGCCCTAGTCAATAGCCCATGACATTGGCGACCATTTGGCAATTTTAGCGTTAAAATGAAGGCCCTCGAAAATACTAGAATTACGTCCAATCTCTATTAGGAACAGAGATAAAGAGAATGTACTAAATGATTCTAAGTGACATCACATTCTGTTAGAAATGGTATAAAAACCCGGAGGAGCTGAGACGAGTGAACGTCTTTGGAATGTGTTTGAATTTGAATTTCTTTGGAATCTTGTTCGCATTGCGAGTTGATCAGCTGTTAAACGCTGAACGCTATTGTTATTGCTGGTTCTGTTATCATTAGCAAGGCCGGATTGATTTACACATTTCTACGCCCTAGGCCAAAACATGATCTGCGGCCCCTTCTCAAAGAAGATAATACTCAATTTTCCACTTAATATACAATAGTTTATTTCGGAAACATATAAGAACTTAATACAATCTTTACAATCTCTGAACCATATTAAAATTCAGTTCAAAATTACACTACTTATGAAATAACATAACATTAACAACTACAAAAATATTCCATCGAATTTCTTGAAATACCTACTAGAACTTTTTCGTTCGAACTTTTATCCGTGAATAGGCTTGAAGGGTCATTGAAGTAGAGAGATCTTATTCTGATGTTTTCCTTCCCGCGAGGACAGTTTCCCACGAGAAAAGAGTCGAGTACCTTTCACTTCAACCGCAAACCGCAAGCCAACTACACCTGGTGGTCATTAAGAGGTCATTCGCGAAGGTAATAGCTGCAAGCGGATAGCAGCCACAATACACAGGAATAAATATCTGTCAGAGAGCGCATTTGGGTCGGCTAGCAGGAGATTAGCGGTGTTCTTTCATGTCACACCCGCATAGCTCTTGTGGTAATGAAACTCATGAACCATCCCACGAATTGACCATTGGGAAGATAGAAGTTTAGTCGTTGGTCGCCCGGGAGTCCGGTTGTCCAGTAGAGTGAAAGGAAGGCGGAGCTCCATCCCTTGAGGTAGGGACAAAAACGAGGAGAGCGGTGAAGAACCGAATAAGGGAGGCTCGAAACGGCGTTTTAGTCTCTGACAGTGCAAAAGAGCTGTGTGACCAGCTTTGAATTAATGTCCCGAATTGATTCGGGCTTAGGCAACGATCGTTGAGAATCAGCAATTATTTCTGAAATTTCGGTTCATCGAATTTCGAGCACTCCTTGTAGTCTCGTGCTTAGGCTATCACCCGGATAGGGAAATTACCCCGGATCTCCATCTCTCGTGGAATTCTGACTCGATCGAACTTTAACGCCAAAGGAACTGCGAACTCGAATGAACGAACTTTGTAAATAATCACTTACTCCAGATTGTTTACACAAGAACTTGTTAATTAAATTATAGCTGTGAAGTGTAAATAAAATTACTTAGGTCAGCCTAGGCATTGCAGTTATTTATTCACACTTGGTCGCTCATAGGGCAAAACACCACATTATGAAATCTCTTTCATTGCAGAGAAGTGCAAGCGCACGAGACCATAAGGTTCACATTCTCTGTGGTCCACAGAAAACAAAAACAAACCAGCGGTAGTGGTCTCCCCTAAACTTTCTCGTATACTTTTTAAGTGGAGAATCGTCAAAATCTCGAGTTCGAATTTTTTTTGACGATTACAATACTTTCTCTTTGTATACTTCGTATACGAGAAAGTGAAACAAACAAACAAACCTGAAATCAAATATCTGTTGCCACGTTTCAAAAAAATATTACTTTGAAGCAGGTGCGATAAAATAGGCAATGCAAAGAATACTAAAGCGAAAATTCTGCTTTGGAATTGAATTCCCAAGAAAACAATTTATACTTCCACAACCGTAACAATTGCAAAAGCGTGTAAATAAAAGATTTCCTGAAATAATGAGATCGGATTACAACAATAAAAAATTGTTACAATTCATGTTTGAAAACATTATTGGAATAAAATATAAAATTTAGAACAATAACAGAATGCTATCAGTACTTTGCGCATGAGAATCGGATTAAAAGAAATTGAATATGCAATTTGAACGCCTCTTTTTGACGGGTCTGGCCCAAAATTTTATACGGACCTACATTCATGACGATAAAACTGTGTACCAAATTTTATCCATCTAGCTATTCAAGTTTTTGAGTTATAGTGTTCACATGACCGCGGACATACAGACAGACAGACTTCCCGTTGACGGATTTTGTCCAAAATTTTATACAAACCTACAAATTATGTTTAAAGACCACATACCAAATTTAATCCCCGTAGCTCTAATAGTTTTCGAGTTATCGTGTTCACAGACACAAAGACAGACATAATTCCAAAATTGTGTTTTTCGGACTCAGGGAGGTCTAAAACGTGGAGATTCGTCAAAATCTCAAGTTTGAATTTTTTGACGATTACAATACTTTCTCTTTGTATACTTCGTATACGAGAAAGTAAAAAATGTATCGTTCAATAACGAGTGTAACTTTAAAAAGCATCATTTTATATGACCTTTTGAAAATAACACTGAAAAATTTGTAATTATTTGGTTGTTATTTCTTCTGTATATGCGCCCCCTGATGCTGCGCTCTAGGCCTTGACCTAGGTTGGACGTATGGGAATTCTGTCCCTGATAATTAGCGATTTGATGTCTACTTGTGTTGCTAATTTGTGCAAGTGCTATTCTTTTCGTGTTACCTGTGCTTCAAGTTTTCTGGAATATTCATTAAATAAATCGTCATTTTCAATTATCCAGCTTGTGGACTGCTTTCGCCTGATACCCACCGGACGATTACACAATTTATTGCAGCAGTTGTGCATCGGGTATAGTTGGACCCATTTGAAAATTGCATAATTTCTAGGAAACAAATTTTAATTAATTTGATTCTGAAAATAATGTGAAGGATTTTAGTGTTCACATTTTACGTTCGATATATAATCGTAAAATGTCCGATATTTAGGTGGGTACCATGGGAGTCATTGCTGTATGCAAAAAAATCCTTTCAATAAACAAATTTAAACTAAGCGAAATTCCAACCCCCCCATTTTCGAATAAAGGATTTTTTTACATATTGTAACGAAATTGTCTTGTGGGTGTACTTTAATGCAATCCAATAAGCAGGATTTAAAAAAAAATAAAGCTCTTTATTTTACAAATATTCCAAGCAAAGAAACGTAGCACAAGTATTAACACAGCACTATTAAAAATTCACAACAGAAACTACCAATAAATCTCAACACAACGCTCAAAGGTTTCTTGTTAGCTCACCAGCTTGCTTGCAGGTCAAATACCAACTGACTCTTCTTGGCTTGAGAGTTTTCCTTTATACTTTTCAACAGGAAGTGACTTCATTACGTAGGAAGTGACGTAATCTCTAGAAAGTTCATGAAACCAGTAGAAATAGGTGGAAAGTTCGAGGTCCTTCTAAAAAATTCCTTTGTCGCCAAAGTCGCCAACTTTATCGCCAAGTCGCCAAAATGGTCGCCAAATTTGTCGCCAAGATTAGCATCTCAGGGAACGATTTTATAGCTTTGTAACAATATAGATAATACTGAGAACTGTTTTATGAATCTGGAATGCAATTCCATATTTCTGATCAGATGTGGGACAATAATTATCTGACTAACTCTAGAGGAAATATTTATATCGGAAGTTACCGGAATAAGCATAAAGCACGGCATGGAAATACAGTAAAGCCCCCCGTTTCTACTATTCTCATTTATAATTCGTTTACATTTATACTTCGTTTCATCACAGTCCCGATTCATTCTTACCCATTGTAACGATAACGTAATTCGTTTATACCACGCAAAGCTTTGGTTATACATCTTTTTCAAAGTAAAGGCAGGCAGAAAAATTTTCTGTCTCGGCTATTATTTCTCCGTTCCTATTGAGGAGGAAACATTTCCTAGAAAGCAATGGGGGTAACAGGATGGAGAATAATTCGAAGAACTTATTCCACCTTCTTTAATGACTCCATTAGAAAACGTACTTATTGTTATGAACATGGAAAGTCGCTTCCCAGCCATGTTAGTCTTATGATCGGGAAGAGAGTTTTACAAGATTTAGCATGGATTGACGGGCAGCGGCTGTTCCGGGATCCCTGACCTTGGCGACCATTTTGGAGAAAAATTTGGTGACCTTGGCGACAAATAGATGATTCCAGAAAATGCAACCCTTTTCTCGATATTTCTATTAGGAGAGAAGATACGCTTGAATGTACTAGATAATTCCATGTGACGTCACGACCTGCCGGGGGAAACTATATAAGGAGAGCGCTTGGATGAAGGAGGTGTGTTGATCCATTGGGAACGACTTTAGAGCTTCGTCCGCAGTGCGAGCTAGGAAGCTGGTGAGTTGAGCGCTATTGAAAGTGCAGTTATTGTCGTTACTAGTTATTTGCTGACTGTTTGTGTTGTTAAATATCAAAGTGCTGAGCTGTTATTACCTGTAATCTGCGCAAGGACTATTGTTTCCTGTACCTGTGCTACGTGTTTTCCTGAATATTTGCAAATAAACCTTCATTCTCCATTATCCTGCGTGTTGGACTGTTTGCACCATACACCCGCAGAAAGATTTTTGTAACATTATTTTGTGTGTCAAAATACTATTGAAAAAACATTCAATAGACTTGACTTGATTCATAATGCCGTACTTCATACTCACACGCTGTCGCCACCTCTTTCCTTCTGCACATGCTCGAATTATCGTCGAGACAGTATTGGCCTCGTGTAAACCCACCTTTAGACATGCAATTAACATTCATAAGAAACAACTGAATTTAATAAGATTAATTTCTTTTAAAATGTCATTACGCTACAATTTGTCTCACGATACCATGTCTTACTACAGAACTGTAGCATCTAACTTTTTTAGTGAAGAAATTTAATCTTTTCTTTATTCCATTTTGCACATATCTAAATTCACCAACAATCCCATACAATTTGCATTTTCTTTTTCATTTTGAGAGGACTTAATACTCACAGACAATCAGCACGTCAGTCGGCATTTGAAGATTTCTTTTTAATTAAACGCCTACCTGAAGGCACATGAATCGTATAAGAAATGTATAATTAGTAGTCAAGATACGCAATAAAGGTATAATTTTTCTCACTTTTTTGATAAATGTTTGATTTCAAAATTTAATTATTGATTTCTATACTGTGTATTAATATACTAGTAGTATCTTAAAAAAATTAAAATTATTACTTTCAAATGAATTTGCATTAGTAGCATTAAATTTGTAATAATCAAAGTTGCTTATTAAAATTTAGATTATACGTCTTTTCATTTATATGTCGTTTTACGCAATTTGCTTGAAAAATGTCTAAACTGTGCTTTACTATAGTTTTTTTTGTTACAATGCAACATAATGCTTCTCTCGTACAAACGCACGTATTGAATGAAAGTATTCCTTTATTGGCTTATTTGTGATGCATTAAAAGTGGTAATCCCTAAAGTGCTTTTACAAATCTATATTTTATACCAAAACATGTTTTTGATTTTGTGAAATGGCGCTTATTCTGACAGCTTTAATATTCCATTTCCTCTTGGATATCTGATCCTGCAATCCAGGTGTTAAATTCCAGAAAATTAATACCTTACTTTTTTAAAATACCTTATATTCTTTAAAAATATGTGTCAAATTCACGAATATAGGCTTTACGTAACTACTCAGCTGGAACGGACTGCATAGTTAAGACATATCTCGATTTCAAGATGGAAATTAATCGTATTTTTGTCAAAAATCGTACATGGAAGATACAATCGTACAATATTGGATTTATTTACTCAGCCGCGAACTTTAGCGACACTCAGGCAATGAAAGTGCGAGCATGAAGCAACGGATTCATTCCCTGCTGAAGTTCTCACTTATTCGTCACAATGCACAGTGGCGGCGATTGGGTGACAGTGTGTGTGTGTGTGTGGCGGGGGTTGCAAAAAAATTACAGACACCTAAAAGTACCCATAGACAACAAAATTTAAAGATTAAGTTACATAACTAACCAGCTTTCTTGGACCCATTCGTTATTTATAATTTATAGTTTTAGGCAGCTAAAACGAAATAAAAATTTAATTTTTTCTGGAAAAAGAGGATGGTGCGACTGCCCCCATTCGCTGCCACTGATAAAAAGCATCCATAAAATCCTTATTTATAACACTGGCACAAGTCTACCAGTAAACCAGAGTGCTTTGAGAATTCCCAAATGGTCGGTAATAATTTCATTAAAAAGCATGGTTTTTTAAAATTAAAACAAAAAGTGATAATTTACTTAAATCCAACCATTGAATAAAATATAAGAAAAAAAATATCGAGTTAGATTGCTTGTGCTAAATAATTTTATTTTAAACAGATATCCAAAGCAATGTAATTAATTATGTTACATAAAGTAAGATACAGTAGAAAATAAGCTTCTCAAAGTCATAACTTTAATCTTCGAAAACGTGAACCAGAGAGATGCATACTCTCCACGCAAAGGTGAATACTGAACTGATAGAGTCTAGTCAAGAACTATTCGAGGGTACGATGAATAATTCTTGTTCCCATGAAAAAGCACATTAGTATCAGCGTAAGTGAGCAGCTACCATGTGTGGTTTCACCACGAGGGGTCCCCTCGGAGGCCAACGGAGTACAACATCATCTGTCTTGTAATTTATGGCTCCTCTGGAATCTTTACCAAGATTTCAGAATGAAAGAAGACGCTCACTATGGAACTTATTTTGATGACAATGCATTCAAAACAAGTGTAAATGTACACAATTACATTTATGACTACTTAGACATTTGGAAAAAAAGTCTAGATAATTTCAAAGGCCCTACTTTCTCTTTAACAGATGTCGCGGTGATCAATCATACTGATTGAACAAAAACGTTCTTTCCACCTATCTCACTAGTGGTCGTCTTAACGGGGGGAGGGGGGGAGTAGGCAGGTAACACTGATAGCAATTTCAACGGTTCTCTTCATTTTTAGGCATTTCAAGACATCCGTATTCAAATTTTCGTGAATAACAGAGGGTTAACTGAAAATCAAGCATCAATTATCACTTATTTAACTTTCCCGGTTTAACTTTCCACTGTTGCTTTTTTAAATTCCTAGTTTTGGGCCGCTAAAATAAAATAAAAATTTAATTTTCTCTGCAAACAAGTGTGAGAGGCGGCGGTTGCCCCCCTGAGTCGCCGACACTGACAATGCATGCACTTCGACTCCTTATCGCACTTTTTTCTCTAATATGCGCTTCAAATCTGGTTGTTGCGAGTCAGAAGAATTCGCCAAATGAACCTATTTTGAAAACAACAATAGATATTATCTTCAAAATTTCTTCTTTTACGAAACACAGTGCTTTAATTTATACACCACGCGGGGCCTTGTGCTTTCGCACCGTTCCAGACTCCTTCGTGCCCAGGTGCATATTAAAGGCTAGGAGCACCAGGCGCGCTCCTGGGGCCCAGGGCCCAAAGGGGGCCCCAAAATGAAGAGTCTTTTTAAATATCGCAATAGATAATTTCCTTCTAAGAATTTGTTCACATACCCGATTTTAGCCGAGCAGGCCCGCGTTTTATTATCACAATCAGAGTGCCTGAACAGTTAATAGTCACTGTCGTTAACAGTCGATGAGTACTGTGCACATACCTCCCGCACTTACGCAAAGCATTTATTGCCGGTAAGATTTCCTTCCGGTTTCCTAGGGAAAATGCTGAGCAAAACCGCCCTTGATTATTTTTACAGCATCACGGGAGGTCTGTATGCAATACCCAACAGCTATCAATTTACCTCAAGTATTAATAGCTTCTCTGAAATTTTGCTGCTAATTCCTTATTCGACACAAATCGTACATGTAAACCAGACCTAAACATATGTAAATGTGTAATTCAGATAGTGGTCCAGATAACTAGAGATTCATTGTCCCAGGCTTGAGACAGAAACCCAATCATTAAAAAGAAAACAACTTCTCAGGAAGATGTCGTTTCTATGATTAGAATGATCGATTTTCTTTTATTTTCATTGAATATCATTAGATATTAGTAGTAATGGTTCAGTAGCTAAGACTCCTGCTTTCCTGCAGTCATTTAACTATTTTAGGGCGTCATATATCCTTCGTTCTTCTATTTCCTATTCACACTTCTGTTAAAAATCTTTTAAGAGTCATTTGAGAATAGTTATCATCGCTTAGAATCGCATTTTATTATCACAATCAGGGTGCTTGAAGAGAAGAAATGTCGCTAAAGATTTAAATATCCTAATGCATCTAGATCATGTTAACTTGGGAAAATGCATTTTTGAAGCTTACACATATTTGGAAAGCGACGCTATTCAGAACAGTTCGTACAGCTGTAAGACGACGAGAAAACCAATGGCAGAATTTTAGTCAGATTTCATGATGAAGATTGTGGTGTGTATTAAACATTAGTTTTAAAAAGAATTTTTCTTCCATTGGGGAATAGAACTAATAAGGTGTGTTTTATCTAATTTATTATGATAGAGTTGAATATTATATGACAGTAAATATTTAATGGAATTATATAAGTTCATTCAGCTTCAAAAAAGCAATAATATTGAATAAATTTCCTAAAAATTCTAAATGTTTTTATAAATACAATTTTAAAACCAGATTCATAGTTTTATTAAATTAATTTCAAAGTAATAGTCTTGCCGCTTACATTTAAATTCAGAGTAAAATTTTCAATTTTTTTTTTTAACAAAAGCTTTCTTTAGGTTCAGTGAATTCTTTTATTATTTAGAATAAAGAGTAGAAAATTCAATCTGTATTCCATTCTTATTTTTTTTTATCTTGGCATTAATTGTGATAAAAGAGTACTGAATTATTTCCGTAGATTTAATGGAAAAAATTCAATAATGCCGATAAAAACATTTCTGAATTTATGAAGTATATTTCCTCCAATAAATAATGCATCTCAAAATTACCTATGAAAACATACGGCAATTAAAATCTTCAGCACATTTTTAAATAAAAAAAGAAATCAAAATCAGTTAAAAAATATTTTTCCTAATCTTTACTTTTAAAAAAGCATTGTTTCGAAATGAATTTCTGAATTTTTCAAGTTAAAATCAAAGAGTTATCTTCCCTGATCTGTTGAACAGTTATCTAACTTTTCATTTATAATGATAATTCGTTATTTAAGTTTCAATTTTTGGGATTAAATTAAAACTTAAATAACGAAATTAATTTCTATTTAAATTCCCCAAAATTTGCCATAATACTAGAATATTATTTAAGGATGGACCTTTGATTTTGATTTATAAATCATGTATGAAGCATTGTTTAGTTATTATGTTTTGCAACATTTAATGTAAATAAAAAATTATCTAGGCACATTTTAAAACAAAAGGTATAAAAAAGTTCTTTTAATGTAAATGAAACTGAAAATTGATTTTGTAGGCTAGTATATAACTTAACTTTATCATGCAAGCAACAGCGATACTTTAGCAGTGGGTATTTCACCTGACAATATGCTTGATTTAATTATATGTCGTTAAGTACAATCCTACAATAATTAATTTGTGTTGTGTTTTGATCACATGTAGAAATAATTTATTAATCTATGTAATAAATTCAGAAAACAGAAATAATTTTCCTAAAAAATTTTGTTAAAAATAATTTATTTACTTTATAAGGCTCAAACTATATTATGAATACATTATTGATTATTTTTTGAGAAATAATTTCAACTTGTGAAGCAATATTTGTGAATGTTAGATTTTTTTGCTAATTTTTTTCGTTAGAGATTTTACTTTAGGAAAAAATGAATTACTTTTACTTTTATATAATGGATCCTAAGTTATTTCGGTAATACTTCATGTGAATATTTATAAACACGAATTTCAGATATAAATTTAAAATTACTGAATACGAAGCATATCAACAACGATATACGACAAACTAATGAATTAAGTAATTAAAATCAATTAACAGAGTAATTATAAAAAGTAATTTTTATTAACAAAAATATAGTTACTGTGATTAAAAATATGCGAAATTGTCTTATTTTAAATCATAATAACTGATAAGTTGAAATTTTCAAGTACATATGCTTCAAACTTTCAGAGGGTCCCCAAGAACTTCAGCGCCCGGTTCTCCCAGCAAGCTTAATCCGCCTCTGTTCGAGCCGGCCCTGTATAGGTGACCCGCAATGAACTGTTGAAATATCTACTGCTTGAAAACTGCTTATATAGAGATTGAATTAAAGCCAATAAAAAATATCTGATTTTAGAAATTCGGAAGGGGAGCTTCCGTTGCCTAAGGGCTCTGCAGATCTTAATCCGGTATTGTTTACGCATAAAATAAATTGTTAGAACAAATTTGCTAACCGGAAACGATATTTAGATGCATATTTATTACTTTGTAGCATGCTAAATATACAGGGTGATCATAAATTATTCAACCCATTTCAAAAATTAATGAAAAAAGCTAGTAATGTTACAACTATGTTTTTTTAAATGAGAGAGCAAATAAAAAGGTTTTTTTTTCAGATGGGTGACGTACCCTTAAGGCGTTCTACATTTGCTACAGCGAGAGATTTCCATACGCAATGCCTACCAATCAACAGAAGCCGATGCGCGTTTTTTGGTTTCCTTTTTAAATTTTTCTTGCATATCTCGAAAAATTCAGTTTTCGAATTACAATTGATTTGACAAATTAAAGAGCGTAACATTCCTTACAAATGCATGCTTTTATTTTTTTATTTTATTTTTAACCTTTGCACAGCTCGCCAGCAACAATCACCCCACGGATTTCTACAATTTTTTTTCATATGAAAGCTTATGTCGTCTATATATGTCATCAAAGGTCGCCTTCCCCCACCAACGAAATCCAAAAAGCATATAGCGAATGTATGGAGGAGAAGTGTTTTTTCGATTTCGTTCGAAAATGGGGGTGGTGGGGCGGGCAGGAGACCCTTGATGACATATCTAGACGTCATAACCTTTCAAATGAAGAAACAATTGTCGAAATCGGTTGAGTGGTTGGGGCTGGCGAACTGTCTGAAGGTTTTACTATATTATTTTAAATATATAGACATAAGCAGTTAGTCTATATATGAAGTTTTTAAGTATCAAATATTATGAAAATTTTTTTTTCTTGTCAGAGTTCGAATCAGCACCTGAAAGGTACAAATGAACACTTTAATTCCCAAACTCGGTAGAGTCCGAAATTCATTTTTCTCTTCACATTGGGAACAGAATGATTAATTTCTATCTGATTTCCGATTTTGTTTTTGAGTGTATGAATTTCTTGTTCTTTCTTTCCTCCATTTTATGTTAATAAAATACACACAGTTGGAGAGACGAAAGGAATGTATTTTATTAAAGTTGAACGCGCGGCCAACCCGACTGCTCAGAGGGGGTTTGAGTGGCCGTTAATAGAAGTTATTTCAACGTTAAGTCTATATCTAACATTATGTCGAACAAAAATGGCAGTTGAGAGAAGTGATTGCTATGTATTGCCACATTCTTGTGCAATACATATACTTTAGTTTTACCTAATAATTAGGCTGGAAAGTGATCGAAACAGTCGATGGAACAAAAGATACAAATTTTCACCCGTCTTGTTGATCTCTTAGCCGACCGACCGAAAACAGTCGGCAAAATGCGACATCTGATTTAATTGTCTCCTTCCCCCCCGCCCCTGACTTCATTGAAAAACTTCGAACTTATTTCTTTTGTCGAAAGAAGAGTAGAAAACATTCAATGAACTTAACTCGATTCATAATTATAATTTTAAAACTTACAGACAATTAACGTGTCAAACGACGTTTAAATGTTTAATTTTAATATTTAATTGTTGAATTCCATACTGTATAGTATTATACTAGTACTATCTTACTAAACTTTTCAATTAATTCTTTTTAAGTGAATTTGCAGTAGTGGCATTAAATTTGTAATAATCAAAGTTATTTAGTAAAATTTCAAATATACGTCTTTTCATTTGTGCGTCGTTTTATGTCAGTTCCTTGCAAGACGTATAAACGGTGTTTTACTGTATATTTCAAATGGATGACTCAATGAACGGTTCTTTTTTCAGCACTAAATGAAGCCCAACTACTTTCTAGATGGATTGTCACTCGGTTGGGACATTGGAGTCAATTCACGGTCACGTGACAAGCTAAGCTGCGCATGTCATCTAAGCGCTAATACGCTATGACGATGTGTCTGCCGTTAACATCTTCCGCCGCGCTAAGAAGCAGAATCTTTATTTACATCTTAGTTGCTTAACTTTTCAGTCTTATTTCTTTCCATATTTGAATCAAAATGAGATACTGCTGTGTAATTGGATGCTTTAATGCTAAAGCCAAAACTGATTGCCAAGTTTCCTCTCAAGGATTCTTAATTATCACAAGTTTGGTTGAAGAATATTGGAAGACAAGGTTTTATGCCTGCTTCTTCAACTTCAACGTACTTAACGCTACGGAGAGATACTCAAAAAATGCACAGAATGGTTGAAATTTCGTTTGGGGCTGTCATTTTTTACTTGTCACGTGACCGTGCATCGACTCCATTAAAGCATATTCATGATAAAAGTAAACTCAAGCAATGTGTTTTTTTTTCTACTTAGTTTTAATGGGAGCTGTACATCGACAAATACAACATGAAGGAAAGAGAAACCAGTCCATGAAAATTCCTTTGCAGTCGTCATCAGGATCGTAAGCTAAAAGTCTGTGCCATTTGTATTTCTGCTCGCATGTGCAGTCACTAGCGCACTTTTTAGTCTGCGTAGACCTAAGTGAGGAAAAAAAGTTATTACAAAAGAATAGTTATTTGTTATTTCTGAAAATGTAGAAATTCTTATTTTTTTCTGAAAATGTAGGAAAACGTTTTAAGACATTTTTTAAAGCAATGAAATGGTTTTTACGAAAGAACTTTGTGAAGAGCAGAGCTTTTTAAATTCTTCATAATCAGGATCCTATTTCTCTCCGCCAGAGGTAAACTAACGTAAGTAATAATTGTAACGTTTTACATCAAAGTCTAAACAAGTTCCAGAGCGCATTGTATTGCAATTCGTAATTTAGTTTATCGTTTGTTCTTTCTTCCGTTCTGTCCGTTTGTTCTACGACACTTTGTCCTTCAGCAGATGTGGCCGGGATAATGCAAATATGATCAAAACACCAAAATCAGCAAAATTGGACTTACTACAGTTTACCTATGAGATAGGGGAGACCGGGGCAGGATTACACACTTTTTAAACTTTTATTTTTCTGTTTTAAGGCTTTAAAGTATTTCTTTCATTTTCATTACCAATTAATTATTGCAACTTTAAGGCATGTAGTGTATATTTTTAAATTATTATATTTTTGTAATTGAACCATTTTCTTTACCATGATGTCACCTGTGTAAACGTGCAACCGGGGCAGGCTTATACACTTTTTAAACTTTTATTTTTCTGTTTTAAGGCTTTAAAGTATTTCTTTCATTTTCATTACCAATTAATTAGTTAGACTTTAAGGCATGTAGTGTATATTTTTAAATAATTTAAATTATTATATTTTTGTAATTATACCATTTTCTTTACCATGGTGTCATCTGTGTAAACTTGCAACCGGGGCAAGTTTACACACTGCCTGGGGCACGTTTACGCACCACCAAATTGATTAAATAGAAGGCTTACAGTGATTAAAATACAAAAAATTAAATACAAAGAAACCTAGTTTTTTCAAAAATTGCATAATAGATTATAAACAATTACGGGGAATCCTAAAAGTTTTCAAAATCACTCTCACAATTTATGCAAAAATATTTTGAATTGCCATTGTAATACAGTCCTCGTGAGCCCACTTCTTTCATTCGGTGCATTGTACAAACTGTTCGCCAGATCTTGATTCTTCGCATGGATTTAAACAGTAAATACGCAGACAATTTTCATCGTCATCAGAATCAAAAGTTTTCTTGGCTTTTTGTTTCTTTTTACGCTCAAAATTTCCCAAATTTTCTTTCAGAACAAGGTTTTTCTTATTTTTAAATTTTTTATCCACATTTTGTTTTTCATTATCATACCGTGTTCTAGTGGAGCTCACTGATTGAGACATAGTATGATGGACTGATGCTAATTTCCTCTTTATTGATTTCTCCTATATTTCTAAAGCATTTTTTACAGGTGTATCTGTGAGAATTGATGCTCGCCTTTTTTGCCTACCTCTGTTAATTCTTTCCCTTGGCCCTGCCTTTTGAAATGGCCTCACATCTTCAGGTGTTGGGAATGACTTTGTAATGCAAATGCCACTTGT
>BGPR01012129.1:6349-20704 GCA_013235015.1 Araneus ventricosus
AAATTGTTTTTGTAAACCAATAAATTATAAACCAAATATTTACATCATGAATCACCACTGTCTATGAAGTCATCAACGGCCTCAAATTGTCAGAGACCGCATCTGTTCAAATTGTATTTGCAAACCAATATTTTGCATTTGTATTTACACATGAATTTGTAATTTTTTTTAATAAAAGTGCACTCAGGGCCGGACGAACACACCATTAGTCCGTGTCCCGGCTTGGAGTAAAACAATCGAGGGGCGCAAAATTGCCATAATAAAATGAGAAAAAAAATCGCAACGGAGTTTCTAAATTTATTAGAAAAGCTTCTTAAAAAATTCTAAAAAACAATCTAATTTTATGTACTAATGACCACAAAACTTTCAAGGCACCACTCCAGTAATCTATATATATAAAAGGCAATGTCTGTGTGAATTTTGCTCCAAACCTAAGAATTGCTCTGAGGATTTTACTAACTCTTTCAATAAGTGTTGCATCCGGGGAACGTAGTTTTTCCAAACTAAAAATAATCAAGAACTATTTGCGAACAGCAACATCTCAAACAAAATTGTCAGGCCTCGCTATATTAGGGATTGAGTATGAACTAAGTAGCAGTGTAGATGTTTTTGAGTTAATTAGATAATTCTCTGAACTAAAAGTATGTAAATACAAAAATCTTCTGAATTGTACTCCTGTTAACTGTTTTTTTTAAATGAAGTATTTTAAGTGAAAAGTTGTTATAAGTATTTGTGTCAATTATTGGGTTACACTGTTTTCTGGACGTTCGTTAAAAAAATGTTTTTTTTTTTTTTTTTTTTTTTTTTTTTTTTTTTTTTTTTTTTTTTAGAATGCTTACATTGTAGTTCCGTTCTACATGGGCGCAATTTTTTACTTATACTTATGCACGGAGCGGTTCAAAGGCTAATCCCACATATACAATGGCCGCGATTTGGTTGAAAAAAATAGGGGGACAAAAATATTTTTAGACATCTAAAGTAGCCAGAGTGTAGGGACATACAACAGAATTTAAACATCTAGCTACAAAATTAGCTAACTTTCCCAGACACTATTGCTATTCAATAATTCTTAGTTTTAGGCAGTTAAAATGAATTAAAGACTTCTTTTTCCAGCGAAAGTTAGGGGTCAACTTCCACCCCTCCGTAAGTGATTGTAAGTTGAATAATTATTAAGGCCCTTATTACACTCGAGAACAATATTGTCGCACGATGTATTTATTCAATTAAAACCAGCGGGAGTGTTCTCCCCTAAACTTTCTCGTATACTTCCCCCAAAAGGTGCCGTTTCTCCTTCCCCCGCGTGGCTAAAAAAATTCGAACCTACTGTTATCCAGAATCCAATGACTATCGGAAGGTTTTTCATTATAGTGATTGAAAAATATCTAGGTAAAGAATTCAAAGAGATGCGTACCGATTTTCCGCTCTTGCCGGCTCAATACTATCAGCCCAGTTACTATAGACTATATCGAAAATTTCCGCAAACTTCGGAACTACGGATAGGATTAAAATTTAAAGGAAACGAGTTTTTCCCCTTCGCGCGCCGTCGTTTTGGTTGCATTCCTTGATGACATGACGATTTTTGACGTAGATTTACGTCCCTCCATAGTGGTCTAATGGCGTGACGGGAAAGGAAAAAATTATGACGCTTTTCGCGCTAAAGTTAAACGCTTGTAGCTCCGCAACCAAATAACATATATGTTATTTGTCTCTATAGAGAGTTGGTTTTGGTTTCATTTAACAGAGACAGGTGGACATTGAAGATTGCAAAAAGAAATTTAGAATTGGTAATCACGGTTTAGTCACAGTCGAGTTGCAAAGTTGGTAAAAATCACGAGAAATTTTGATGACGTCACAGCAACCGATGCGCGCGCACGCAGACTATCCAAGTACATTAGGCAATTCATTCATCTGTCTTACGTTCACGCGAAATATTACTCAAGAATTGTTGAATTACGTCGAATTTCGTGCTAAAGTTAAACGCTTATAGCTCCGCAACCAAATAACACAGAGAGTTGGTTTTAGTTTCATTTAACAGAGAAAGGTGCACATTGAAGATTGCAAAAATAATTTTAGAATTTGTAATCACGGTTTAGTCACAGTCGAGTTGCAAAGTTGGTGAAAATCACATTTTTTTTTACATAGATGGTCACATAGTCACATTAGACTAATAGTCACTATAGACTATATAGTTAATAGTCACATACAGCTACTTGAGTCACAGAAAGTCACAGTTGAGTAAGGTAAGTAAGTCTACGCCCCTCAATCCCAGAGGTCGTATCGCTCCCGTCGATTCCCCCCCCCCTTTACATTTCATGTTTTTGAAAAATGTCATATAATTATTTCTGATTCTTCTAATGATAGTGATATATGCATATATTATATTATCTATTCAGATAAGATATTCTTTTTAAAAAGTAGAAATATATGATTACTTGAAATATGATGAAATAAATAAATAAATGGTTGGGTTGAAAAATGGAATAGCATAGTGTTACCATCCTACTTGCATGGAGTAGAACGGTCGTGAATAAATGGCTTTAAATTAATCATTTAACTTATTTGCCCAACTATTTAACTCGTAGACGTTATAATTTGATACGCAACCATTGACCAGATCAGTCGATCTGAAAACATCTCAATAGTACTTTGGACTTTTAAGCCCGTCGTTCACGACAGCTCCACGCAGCACAAACGGCGTTCCATTTAGGAGGTCATTCACGAGCGCTCCACTCCATTCCATTTTTCAGCTCATCCATTTAGGCAGGTCTTTCCCGAGCGCTCCACTCCATTCGATTTTTCAGCTCTTCCATTTAGACAGGTCTTTCACGAGCGCTCCACTCCATTCCCTCTTTTTTCAGCTCATCCATTTAGGAGGTTTCACGAGTGCCCCTCGGCTCTGATTATTTTTCAGTCTCATCCATTTAGGCAGGTCTTCACGAGCGCTCCACTCATTCCTTTTCAGCTCATCCACTTTAGGCAGGTCTTTCACGACGCCTCACCTCCATTCCCTTTTCAGTCATCCATTAGTAGGTTCATCGACGCACTCCACTCCATTCCCTTTTTCAGCTCATCCATTTAGGCAGGTCTTTCAGACCTCTCCACTCCATTCTGTTTTTCAGTTCATCCATTTAGGCAGGCTTTCACGAGCTCCACTTCCATTCCCTTTTTCAGCTTCATCCATTTAGCAGGTTCACTGACCGCGCCCACTCATTCCGTTTTTCAGCTTCATCCATTTAGACAGGTCTTTCACGACCGCCCACCTTCCATTCGTTTTTCAGTCATCCATTTAGGCAGGTTCTTTCAGTCGACCGCCTACTCCATTCCGTTTTTCAGCTTCATCCATTTAGAGCAGGTCTTTCACGAGCCCTACTCTATTCGCTTTTTTCAGCTCATCCATTTAGACAGGTCTTTCATGACTGCCTCCACTCTCATTCCGTTTTTCAGCTCATCCATTTAGACAGGTCTTTCACGTGACGCTCCACCTACTCCCTTTTTCAGTCATCATCCATTTAGGGCAGGTCTTTCACGACGCTCCACTCCATTCCCGTTTTTCAGCTCATTCATTTAGAAGGTCTTCACGACTGCCCACTCCATTCTTGCAAGCTCATCCATTTAGGTAGGTCTTCAGCGCTGCCCAATTCCATTCTGTTTTTCGGTCATCCATTTAGAAGGTCTACATGACTCTCCACTTTCTATTGCGTTTTTTCATCTCATTCCATTTATGGTGCTATTTCGCCACTGCGCTCACCTCTATCTGCCTTTTCAGTCATCTTCATTTTGGAGGTTCTTCACGACCGCTCCACTCATTCCGTTTTTCATCTCTATCCATTTAGCAGTTTTCAGACGCTCCACTCCTTTCGTTTTTTCAGCTCATCCATTTGGACAGGCTTCACGAATCCGCTCCACTCCATTCTCGTTTTCAGCTCATCCATTTAGGATTCAATGACGCTGCTCACTCTTTCATTTCGTACTGGCGTCTTCCACCGCTCACCATTCTGCTCTTCAGCTTCATCCATTTAGGCAGGTCTTTCAGCCGATGCGCTCCACTCTTACTCTTCTTTCAGCTCATCCATTTAGTGGTAGTCTTTTCACGAGTGCCCACTCTTCCCTTTTTTTCAGCTCATCATTTAGGGGTTCTTTCAGCACTGCTCCACTCATTCCATTTTTCAGCTCATCCATTTAGGTAGGTTTTATGACTGCACGTCCATCCATTTTCTCTGCTTCATCCTTAGTCAGTTTACCTCACCTCTGTTTAGTATCATTAGTTTTTCAAGAGTGCTCCACGCATTCTGTTTTTCAGCTTCCATCCATTTAGGTAGGCTTTTCACGACTGCCTCCACTCATTCCCTTTATAAGCTCACTCATTTAGGTAGTTTTCATACGCGCTTCCACTCTATTCTGTTTTTTAGTCTCATCATTTAGACAGGTCTTCACAGACTGCTCACTCCATTCCGTTTTTCAGCTCATCCATTTAGGTGCAGTTTTCACGACCGCCCGCACTCCACTCATTCCGTTTTTCAGCTCATCCATTTAGGTCAGGCTCTTTCACGACCGCCCACTCTATTCCAGTTTTTCATCTTCCTTCTTAGGACAGGTTCTTTCACGACCGCTCCACTCCATTCCGTTTTTCAGCTCATCCATTTAGGCAGGTCTTTCACGAGCGCTCCACTCCATTCCGTTTTTCAGCTCATCCATTTTGACAGGTCTTTCACGACCGCTCCACTCTACGCAAATCCAGTTTCTCCGATCCCCGACCCACGAACCCCGTCTCCTCCTCCCCCCATGCACAAGTGGTTACTCCCGCCGGTGTTGATTTATGGAACAGCAGTCCAAATGGAGCGATGGATATCCAGAATGGTTGAATATCCAACCTTCCGCACCACACCGCTCCAGTTCTTATCGGTTTTTCACATTAACAACCAGTTTTGGATTGGAGAGAACGAATCAGCGTGGAGTGGAGCGGTCGTGAATGTCCAGCCATAGTTGAATCAATACGGCAACACATTCCCAAAACAGAAGGTGACATCGAACAAGAGAGAAAACTCCCCAGTAAAACGTTTAACGACATTGAAAAGTTCATTTAATCTCATTTAGTTGAAACATGCGCAAAGCTTGGAATATGGAATGCTTGGGTTCACGCATCGTATGTTGGTGTAAATTTAAGAATAAAAAAATATTTGTTGCTTTAATTGTGCTTAAAGAAATTGGTGGCTCAGTTTGGGAAGGCAGTCAACGAGAAAGCTAACTGCCCTCTCACTTGCGTGTTAATGCAATAACTCCAAAAGTGAACAAGCTAGATGGGTGAATTTTAGTATGTGAATCCGTAGACGTGTCCACTATGTATGAGAACACGATAACTTGAAAACGCAACAAGATAGATGAATTAAAATTATAGATGTGAATCAAATTTGTAGTCAATCGGTCTAAGAGAAGAGACCGAAAATACATAATCGCTTCTCTTCACAACGCGACGAAGCTAAACACAAAACATACAGTATAGTGTAAGTACACTAGAAAGTAGAGAGGGAAACACTTCCCTGACTTTGTTTATATTTAATATTTCATTCTCCCATTTATGTATATTGTTGCAAAGGTGTAATGTTTCCTGCCTCACTTGTCTTATGTTTGGGAAGAGAGTATTACAGGGGGTAAGTATGGGCTTGGACCCCTGACCTTGGCGACCATTTTGGCGACCTTGGCGACTAATCGATGATTCCAGAAAATGCGGCCCTTTTCTCGATATTTCTATTAGGAAAGAAAATACGCTCGAATGTACGAGAAAACTCCATGTGACGTCACGGCCTGTCGGGGAGAGTATATAAGGGTCGCGCGTGGATCAAAGAGAGTAGTGTTGATCGACTGGAACGACTTTGGAGTTTCGTCTGCAGTGCGAGCTAGAAAGCCGGTGAGCTGAGCTCTATTGAAACTGCTGTTATTGTCGTTATTAGTAATTTGCTGACTGTTTGTGTTGCTAAATATCAAAGTACTGAACTGTTATTACCTATGAATTGTTGTCTGTTTGCGTTGCTAATCTGTGCAAGATCGATTGTTTCCTGTTACCTGTGCCAAATGTTTTCCTGCATAGTTGTGAATAAACCTTCATTCTCCATTATCCTGCGTGTTGGACTGTTTACACCATACACCCACAGAACGAGTTTTGTGACAATATATTTGGGGAGTTATGATATTTTTGTGTGTGTATGTTCTTAACCCTTTGAAGTTCACTACATGTTTCGTTTTGAAAATTACTAAATTTATTTCAAAAATGGGTATTACACATGTAGCTGATCATAAATATGTAAAGGAAAAAAATTTAGATTTTTTTTGTTTTCCAGAAGTTTGTGGTTTCACAGTGAAACCACTGAACGTTAACGGGCTATTCCTCCCCCCCCCCGAATAAGTTATCATCGAAATTCAATTGAAATTATGTATTTAATTTATAAGTGTACTTGAGTATTCAGGATATTGAAACGTCGTAAAACTCGATATTACTTTCGAAAATTCAATTTTAAAAAATATCAATTTATGCATGAACCCTCAATATTTTGTTTCTTTTAGAGATCGAAAGCAATTTAGCTCTTGCAATGCCGATACCTTTGAGAATACTGACGGTATTGAACCGGAATTTTTATATAAGTTGGCCAATGTTATCTGGCTCTTAAGTAATGAAAGAAAAGTTACGCTAAGTTTCGCCCATGCGCAGTAAAAAACTGCGCACTGTGTGGTTTCGCTGCGAAACCAATGAGCGCGAAAGGGTTAAATGGGGGCGATAAATGTTTTTGTAGCTAAAATAGGTTGCTAGCTAAATAGGCTTGTAGCTAAAATAGGTTGCTAGCTAAATAGGCTTGTAGCTAAAATAGGTTGCTAGCTAAATAGGCTTGTAGCTAAAATAGGTTGCTAGCTAAATAGGCTTGTAGCTAAAATAGGAAAAACGTTTAAGAACTCGCTGATTCTTTCTTTGAAATGAACTAAAAGAGATATATTAGCCGCCATAACTTTTTTTTTTTTCATTTTAAGTAAATTAGATTATCTATCTATAGCAGTGGCGAATCCAGGGGGGGGCTATCGGGCTACAGCCCCCCCCCCAGAGCCAAGCCAGAATTCTTGATTTTATTTAACATCATTACAACCTGTTTTTTCTTAATTTATCTCTTTTAAAAAAATAATAAAATCGTTTCAACATTACTTTCTGGCTTGACTGGCTCGAAAATTTTCCTATTTTTGTAGTCATTCCACTTGTACTTGTAGCTTTAGCATGGTCGAAGACATTTTTTGGCTAGTTATTTCATTGTAATTTTTATTAAATTATCGAAAGTATTGTATTGTTTTTTATGATTCTTATTGTCAGGTGAGTAAAGTCTGTAAAGTTAAAGAGTTTTGGTTTACTTTAGCCTTCAGATTTTACCTTCATCACGAAAATACAAAATTTTTATGACCTCAGCCCCCCCAGACCCGAATCCTAGATTCGCTACTGATCTATAGTCAACTCAAACCGAAGCTATATTGTGTATCATTAGACCCAGTTCAATAAATCTAAAATTGAGTTTGTTTAGTTTAGTTATGTTAACTAAACTAAACCGTTTGAAGCAACATGAGGGTTATTTTGAGACGGACTTTTTAATTTTGAACCGCGGTCAGATGACGAGGATTACACCTGAGCTGGCACCCCCTCATAAAAACTTCTGCACCACACCAGCGGGAAGACGTTTGATCCCCTATGTGTGATTTAGCGTGCAACAGGCCCAATGCACGACGGATATTCAGTGGAATCGAGTTTCGAACCTGGAATCCTAAGGAAACGAAGCCGAGACTTTGTCATTAGGCAGTCTCGACCCTTAAACGTGGAGGCTTCAACGCCACACCAGCTAAAGGCCATTTGACCCCCTACGTATGATTTAGCGTGTAGCAGTCCCAATACATTACGGATCTTCAGTGGAATCGAGTTTCGAACCTGTATCCCTCCGACCCCGAAACCTTGGCACTGGGACAACGTGGCTCCTCTGAAAATGAGCTTAACCGTCCAGCGGGCGCGCCTGCACAAATTTTACGACATATCGTGCATCTTATTACATAATTATATCGTGCTGTTTTACAAAAACAAATACACTACGGATTATGTTATTATTTATGTTTTATTTATGTTATCTGTATTAATTAGCTTAATAGTAAACAAAGATTTTATAAATAAAAATTGCACTTAAATTCATAAAAGAACGATATAAATACGTAATACGATACACAATGCAAGTATCTCTTGAAAACGCGCGCCCGTTGGAAGGTTAAGGTAAATGTCACAAAATCCCATATTTTAATTTCTTAACCAATTTCTCCGTACGCCGTACCTGCATCGAATTATTGCAATTTTAAACTTGTAAGCCAAAACAAAGTCATTTACAGGTATTATAATTCACAAAAATTACTTGGAATCCATAAAGATTCCAAGTAATTCACAAAAATTACTTGGAATCCATAAAGATTCCAACTGTCTTCAGGTTTTCAGTCGAATTAAAACGACAGCGCATTCCCAAAGCAGAGGATGTCGTCTACTTAGACAGTCAAGAAAATAAAACACTGAAGGGGTTAAACGACAGTTGTTTAATTTCACGGAGTTCCCTCGATAGCATTAAAATTCGCAGAAACAAGTAATAAGTCATCTGCTGGTGGTGTGTAACTTCCTAGATTTCTCTGTCGTCTTTGACCATAGCAGAAAAGGGTTAAGAAGTAGCGGGGGAGGATTCTCACGAGAAGCCCCCTGGTCATTAGTCAAACCGTTTTGACAACCAGCGATTGTATTCCTCCCGCTACTTTCCCGTGCGATAATAATATATGTGGGATTCCGTTCAATGAACAAAATGCCCACGGAAGGGTTACCTTTAAGGGGTAAGTAGTTCGGGTTTATGTCTAGGGATTTAAGGGGTTTTAATACATTAAATTTAGAACAAAATATTACATAAAATAAATTAGCAGACTTCAAGTTAAATATAAAAAATCCCTTTTCGGCAAGCTTGAAGGCAAAGGTAGATTCCTTTACGTTAATGTTACAAAAGTCATGAAATATTACATATTGATCAATACAGACATAGTCAATGACTTTATTGTTTCTACACATTGCAGTATTTACGCTGTGATTCTGTTTTCATGTCATTTTATTTTTTGCTATATCAAGGTTTTATCATTCCATTTTTCATTCCAAAAAGTTATGATAGATTTATCGGTTAGTACATCGGTCAATTTTTTTATATCTCAACACATAATCATTCAACAGGTAGGAGTCATAAAGAAATAAACATCTCAGCAGTGCAAATATCTCCTAGATAACATTAAGGCAGCCTATCTGAAAAAGTAGCAAGAAATTGACTCTTGGCACGAATGAAGAAGGACTCTAGGTTTAAAAATTAATTTATTTAATCTAGGTTACAATATAATTGTGCGAACATTACTTTGTCATATGGTAAAATCACATGACATGATACACTTAAACACTACTAAAATGGGCTCATTTAGAGAACTCCCTGGTTACAGAGATATAGTCACTAAATTCTTAACATATAAGAGAATAAAAATTATTAAACATTGTGAGTGTCAAATTTAATAAGTGTTTTTAAAGCATAGGATATGAATGCAGCCAATTTGAACAGTAAATTTAAATCTCCATCGACGGTTAAAACCAAATACTCAGGCAGAAAATCCCAAACAATTTTAAAGTTAAGGAGATATTTTTCAATAGCAAAAAGGATAAAGGGAATTTTTATTATTGGCTACTTTATATTGATTTTATTAAACAAATCATGGTCCCGCTATGTTTAGTTAAATATCAAATTAAAATATTCTGTCAAAAAAACCTATTATCAAATTAACTATTAAAATTATTTGATTAATTAAAATGAACTATCTACTTAATTAAAGTTAAAAAATTAATTGTTACAAAACTCCACTAAACCTTTTTTATGGCTTATACTATATGCCAGCAATCTTTATCTTATAATTATTTAATAATTATATATTATTTTAAATAAAAGTCACTGTGGCTATGTATGTATGTTCCACATCTCCTCCTAAACCACTGGACTGATTTCAATCAAACTTTTTATTTAAGAAAAGAGAAAGGTCACCTTCAACTTTTCAAAGCCTAAAAGATGCTTAAAATTTCACTTAATTAAAAATTAAGCAAGGCGTTTTTCCGCGATGTCTTTCATTTCCATAAATTTGTTTCTCTCATTTAATATTTTTTCAAAATTAATTTTAAACTGAATTCGTAAAATATTCTTTGTTGATGAAAAATAATACGAAGACTTTTCCAGAAGGAAGAATGCTAAAGAAAATTTTAAAAGTAGACGATTTAACAATTTATATCGGGATCAGCTATTAATTTATTTTCAAGCTTTAAATTAATGAATAATTAAATAGTTAATTTAATTGTTTCAAAATATTTATTAAAACCTTTCATTGACTTTAGTAATTGTTAACAAAATTTGAAGTACCTATATAACAAATAATAACGTATGAAGAAAACGGATGTTTTTAAAAATCGTCTGGTTCAATTGATATTCTCATTTTAATTAAAAGCGTTTTAGATCAGAAAAGTAATTTGTGTATTATAATATTTATACAATAGTAATTTTTACATTAAAAATATTAAACATGAAAACATTTTAATCCGGAGCAAAGCCAGGTATATCAATTAACAGTTATAATTAACAAAATTTAACAAAGATATTAACTATAAATTAATTAAATTAATTAGTCATAAATTAATTATACATTATACCGTATAAAAAGTGAAGGTGAATGCGGTTGATGGGAGCTCATAACTTCTAAATAATTCTTGCTGTCGAAAAACTTTCAATATAAAAGTAGTTTGTTATGATATGGCGATAATTACTCTAATTGAAATTTTCTTTCTATCTTCAATCTTAACAAAGCTATGGGGAAATGATAAATTGAGGGGGGGTATTGAATATCGCTTTTCAGATCATAACTTATAAGAAATTCTAGCAGACAAAAAACTTTTTGTATAAAAGTTGTTCGTTATCATAAGGTGATAATTCGCCTAATTGAAAATTTTTTTCTATCTTTAGTCCTAACAGAGCTATGGGTAAATGATAAGTTGAGGAGGGGATTCAAAATGGCTTTTTAGCTCATACCTTCCAAGAAATTGTGGCTATGGCTATCAAAAAAGTTTCAATACAAAAGTTGTTTGTTGTGATAAGGCAATAATTCGCCTAATTTGAATTTTCTTTCTATCTTGAATCGTAAGGGAATTATGGGAATATGAAATTTTCAGTCCCCCACCATTTCCACCCCCTTTGAGCTGGTTAGCCCATCTGCGAACTCGGCCGAGATTTTCACCGTCCTTACAACATATCCGTCGCCAGTTAAAATCTAATCAAAATTACTCTAGTTATCGTGGTTACAAAATAACATAGGCCAAAGCGTTATGCATATACTTCTCTACTACTAATAATAAGGAAAAGAACATTTTGCCCTCTATTCTCATAAGTATTGGAGCTACAAAAATGAAAGCAGGTGGAAGAGACTGCACATGACGAGAGCTTTCCAACAATGGGTAACATGCATAGGGTAAAACGTACTTTAAATTAGGGGGAAAGGAGGGGAAGGGTGGGAAAATCACTTTTCAGCTCATAACTTCTAAGTATTTGCAGCTATCGAAAAAGTGTAAATACAAAAATTGTTTTTTATGATAAGGCGATAATTCGCCTAATTTGAACTTTCTTTCTATTTTCAATTGTAAAGGTTTTATAGAGAAATGAAAATTTCCACCCCCCACCATTTCCATCCCCTTTGAGCTGGATAGCCCATCTACGAACTCGACCGAGATTTTAACTATCCTTACAACATATCCCAGGCTGGTTAAAATTAAATCAAAATTACCCCAGTTATCGTGTTCACAAGATAACATGGGAAAAAGCGTTATATATATATATATATATATATATATATATATATATATATATATATATAAACTTTTTAACGAAGGGTGGTTTTGGGTTCTAGGGGTCATGATCGATGAAGATCTGCAGAAATTTTCCGGAAGTCGTGTCATGAGAACCATTGCAATAGGTAGAGTTCCTATAAGGAATCTACCTAAAACATTTATTAAAATACTATGGGGAGAATTTACAGGGGGAGAAGGTATATACACAAAAAGTTTACGAGAGTGTTGAGAGTTTGCATGAAGTCATATTTACTAGGTGAGCCAGATTAATAAGGGATAGATGTTACGGGTTAAGAATATTACGGTATTAAAGATTTATAGATTAGAGAACCATAAGGAAAGTGAGACGGGACATAGTTACCCTAGTAGGAAGATCGGCGGCTTAACTGCGCCATGACTGATCTGACAACAGAGGAATTGAGAGAGGTATTTACATTTTGGCTGCCTGCGGTGTGATGCTTGCTCTCAGCGTGCAGTCTGGTTTTGTTAGGAAAAAGAGGGAGCTACTCGTAGTTCGTACAGAGCAGAACTGTGGTTCCATCTATCGCCAAAAAAAATTAATCTAGCTCTTACATTCTTCTTTATAAAATTAAGGGCCTTAACCCTTCAAGGCCCAGTTTGGCCTTTAAGCAACATATCCAATTTTGGCCTCTAAAATTCTTGATAATAAGACTGAAGCTCTAATGCCTGTTGTTGCCAGTAGGATACATATTGAAAATTTTATTAAATCAATTTACAACATATAAATGGCAGCCTGAGTGCTGATAAAATATACATTGAAGTTTTTCACTTGAGGCTGCATCTTTTTAGCTTTGTTTGTACCCTTGAGAATACCATATTTTATTCTACGATCTTGAAGGAAGTTTCTTGTTCGTATTATTCATTTGCTAGCCGCCTTCGGCGACCAGTTTGTTAGCCGGAATATAATTTCAACTGAATCTCTTATGCATAAATTTATATTCATGGTTCCCTTAACAAAGTAATTTTAAATTTCAAATTTTTATGGATATTTAATCCATGTTCTTTCAATAGCCTTGCACCTATTCTGTTCATTGTCTACATGAACGTTCCGAATGGAGTCGAGTAACTGTCTGTGTCATGTAGCATACAATTGCCCATTGTCGACATCAACTTCACTCTCTTATTCCTCTTGCAAAATATGCATTTGATTTTAACTTTAAAATCAAGCTATATGAAATTAGCTGATTAAAACATATCATTAAACGTTAAAATATTACATTAGCTTTCAACAATGAAAGAGAAACACGCAAATAAATATTTATTTAAACAATGAAAACGGTTTGAATTTTGTTGCAGCAATGAAAAGTATTGTTCTAAATTATACAAAAAAATCTTTTTAAAGGGTTATTAAAATTAGAGAAAAATTTTACGGTAACTTAACTGATATGATTGAAAAGGTAATTTTTTGCTCTTTCAGATGGAGTAAAAATAATTTTTGTGCTGTAATATTTTCGGAAGCTATTAAGGAAAAGCATTAAAATTTCGATTATTTTAAATTAATTAAAATTAAAAAAAAACGGCTCCTAGGTGCACATTCCCACCCTCCATAGAATGTCCGTGCCAAATTTCGTAGCTATAAGTCCAACGGTCTGCCTGTAGAGCGTCAACACACAAACACACACATTCTTCTTTATTATTAGTAGAGATTAAAATTCATTTGTGTTTGATACTATATATTTTACCAAGGGGATCTTTTTCTGAACTAAAGCCCAGTGTTGTCAGTTGGTAACAAACTTTGTTTTAGCCATAAACCATACTTTAAACAAAAAAGGATTTTTTAAAAGTTTTCTTCCTATGTTTTATTGAAGAAATGAAAGCCAAAAAGCATTTTAAAATCAATTTTAAAAAAATCGGACTTCTAAGGGTTAAAATTGAAATAATGTGCTGAAATTCTTCCACCAAGCTTTTTGCATTTGTCAGTCATCGCGTTCAACACACGAACAAATAGATCGACAGACAGACAACTCGCACACAGATTTGGCCAAAAATTTGATGCATAATCTTCAGTTATATTAATAAAACCATACGCCAAACTTTTCTAACTTATCACCCCAAGTATATCCCCGGAATCAGAGCCAGGACGACTCCCTGTCGGTTGGGTAGGCATACGTGAACCTTTATTGAAAAAAAAAAACCCAACTTGTATAACTAAATACAAATAAATAATACAAAAATAACTTATATACAATTTATATCATTAAATACAAATGCAAATAAATATATAGCTAAGTACAAATACATAAATTATTTTGTATTTGTATTTACAAATACAAATAAATATATTATTATATACAAATAAATATATAACTAAATACAAATGCAAATAAATAGATAACTAAATACAAATGCAAATACAAATAAATATATAACTAAATACA
>BGPR01012129.1:30354-46084 GCA_013235015.1 Araneus ventricosus
CTGGAACATTTATCACATAGGCCATTAATTGTTATTAAAAATTTAGAAAAATTAGGAGTAATTTTGGAACGACTGGAACATTTATCATATAGGCCATTAATTGTTATTAAAAATTATATTTATACCCATAGCTCAGAAATAAATAAGTATATAGCAATGAAATTTTGTGCGTTGTCGAATATAGTGCTCTTATTAGTGCCTGCAAAATTTCAAATTCGCTAGTCAAAAAGTTAAATGTTTCTGGAGGTCCCTGGCAGCCTTAAACAAATGCCTCCTTGCCAGATAAATTTGCTAATCAGAAAGTCTCCACTTTTAAATCTTGTTAGCCTTCGTTTTTTTAGCCTTCGTTTAATATCTGGAAATTTTTCTTTCTTCATTTTTGACTATAAGCATCTTACGTTTATTTTTAAGATGGTTTTAACACAATTATTGTATCTCTGATGAACTATTATCAATCCTAGAAAAGGTATGCAAATAGAGAAATTGGGTTCAATGGTGGAATAGTTACCATTGCTACTATGTCTAAGCAATTTTCTTTCCCAAAAGAAATGGGATAGAAATTGGCTAATTCGAATTCGGCGGTAATTTGAAATTTTTCTATCATCCGTTGAATTTCCTATAAACATAATGTTAAGTTTCGTCTATGATTCGAATATATTTCGGCATTTCGAAGCAATAAGTAAAAGTTATAAAAAATAATTTTTATTTTGGAATTGTCTACTTTAGTGAAATACGTCTTCAGTGATCGTTAGTGAATAATTTTTTAACCCTTAAATGCCCGATTTTTTTAAAAATTATTTTAAAATGTTTTTTGACTTTCATTTCTTGAATAAAACATGGGAAAAATAATTTAAAAATCCTATTTTGTTTTAAATATAGTTTATGGCTAAAAAATAGTTTGAATCCATCGACAAGGCTAGGCTTTAATTGAGAAAAAATATCTCCTTGATATAATTCTATATTATCAAACACAAACGATTTTTAAGAACTAATAATATGGTAAAGGAATTTTCTTCAAAATTATAGAATAAAATATGGTATTCTCAAGCGTACAAATAAAGCTCAAAAGATACAGCCTCAAATGAAAATCAGCAATTTATTTTTTTTATCAACACTCAGGTTGCCATCTATATGTTATAAATTGATTTAATAACATTTTCGGCATGCATTCTATTGGCATCAACAGACATTAGAGCTTTAGTCTTATTCTCAAGAATTTTAGAGGCCAAAATTGGATATGTTGCTTAAAGGCAACACTGGGCCTTAAAGGGATAAGGCCCTTAATTTTTCCGAGGATTTTACTTCTGTACAATGTATTCAATGGAAAAGCAATAAAAATGTCTCACTTTCTTTAAAACATAACACTGAACACATTAGATGTAAACTGCCTGTTTATTTTGAAGTTTCATTGTGCAATTGTCGTATTTACAGTGCTGTTTACTGAGGTGAGCAACTTTAAACCTCCAACAACAGGAGGACACAAATAGCTAGAAAGCTATTTGTGTAAGCTAGAAAAAAAAATCATAAACAGAAGAAACATTTAATTCATTGCAGCTATAATACAGAATACAATATAATAAGATATGTGCATAATTAAAACATTTGTAACATCATTTATTGCACACTTTTCAAGGAAGGACTGCCCTCCCTAAAGGAAGATGGTTAGTCACTTTAGTATACAGCTTGCTTGTCAAGATTACTTGCTTCCGTGTTGAAATTATCTTTTAAATTATTTAAAAATATTTTAAATATCACTTTTTTTAAAAAAAATATTTACTGTTTATCATGCATTATTTATTAAAAATGTTAAATGCAAAAAATATATCCTCACTACCATTTTTAGTTTGAAAATTGTACACTAACACGTGTTCTCGTTTTGTACACATTTTTAGACCCAGTTTATCTTCGTTAGAATTGTTGAATAAATCGAATTTTTACTGCTTTCCCTACAGTCAGCTTCGAATTACCCAAATTTCGCTGCATGAACTCTTTGTTGTAATCACAAACAAAATATCTCATCTGTGAGCATGCAACGTTTCTTTAGTGAAAGAGGAAATAAATTGACTTTCCAATATGTTTTTTCATTCAGTTTTTTCCTGCGGGCTGTAGTTCCATAGTGATAGGCTTGGAGTTCGAAACCCGATTCCACTGAAAAAGAACCACCGTTTACACTGCCTCTTGCACATTAAATCCATCGGAATCAAATGTCCGCCCGCAAGTATGGTGTGGAAGTTTTGAAGAGGGGAAGGATGCCACTTCTAGTATTGTCATCTGACCACGGTTCGAAATTATGATGTTCGTCCTAAAATAATCTTGTTGTAGCATCAAATCGGGACGTTAACCGCTTGGCAGGTCGGTTCACTCTACTATATAGTTAGCCCCTTAAGGATTTCATTTTTTTTGCTATCTAATAAGTTGACCCCACCTGTTTCGGAAAGGGGATGTCGTTTTCATTCATTTAGGAAGTCATAGAATACTTGAGATGCTTATGGATGCTACGTAATTTTTGTGTTAAATTAGCCCCTCTTGTTTTGGAAAGGGGTTGTCGTTTTCATTCATCTAATAAGGCAAAGAATACTTGAGATGCTTATGGATTCTACTTAATTTTTGAGTCAAATTAGCCCTTCCTGTTTTGGAAAGGAGCTGTCATTTCCATTCATCTAAGAAGGCATAGAATACTTGAGATGCTTATGGATTCTACTTAATTTTTGTGTGAAATTATAAAGCTAATTAATGATTAAATTTTAGTTTATAAGCCTAAAAATGTGATAATTCGATGCACGTGAATCTCACGGGCGAAAGACTTAAGGTATTAATCAGTGTAGTTCTCTGTACCACCTAATTAGATGTCCCCTTTCTGTTTTGGGAATGTGTTGTATCGAGAGTCAAATAAGAGTCCACAGAATACTTGAGATGTTATTGGATTGCCCATCATTTTTGTATCGAATGATAACGCGTATGAATGACTAAACTTTAGTCTATAAGTTTAAAGATGCCATGGCAGTGACCAAACGTCCTCACGCGTCCATGGAGAGGGAGGTGCCAGCTCAGGCGTCGTTCTCGTCATTGTCTCGTCGCACTTGTGTCTTTGGTCAAAATAATAGTAAAAAAAATGAAATAAATTAATTCGATTCATTATATTGTACTTAATATTCAAGGACAATCAGCACGGTGACTAAAGATTATTTTACTTAAACCCCTACCTGCATAATATTAAATCGTATAAAATACGTTTAATTAGTACTCAAGATATGCATTAAAGGTACGACTTTTCTCACTTTTATGATAAATGTTTAATTTTAAAATTTAATTAATTGATTCCCATACTATGTAGTAGTATTATGCTAGTATTATCTTAAAAAACTTTAAAATTAATACTTTTACATTAATGGCATTAAATTTTGTAATTATCAAGTTGCTTAGTAAAATTTCGATTATACGTCTTTTCATTTGTACGTCAGCCCCTTGAAAGACGTATAAACGGTGCTTTACTGTACTTAGCGAATGAATTAGCCATTACTTTTAGTGCATAATAATTTTTTTAAAAAAAATAAGGCTTTTTATAAATGTATGCTTTGTGATATGGCTTACAGTTTTAAATGCCATAACGTTAGGGGTCATTTTTGCATTACAAAGAAAATAAATAATGCTATAGTATTCACGTCCACGAACTTATTGAGCAATTGATGCCGTTTTGGCATTTGCCAATTGCCAATAATACCAATTAATTTGCCATTTTAATCAATTACCTCTGTAGAATTTTTGAGACATTTATAGGTTACACGTATTTTTATATCGAATCTAGAAAGGACTTAATTTTAATTCATAAGTAGGAATGCAATAATTGGATGCCCAGCCCAGTGAAGGCGCGGAGAAACAAGTGAAGTAGTTAATCTAATTAAACTAAACTCCAAGGTTTTCTTGAATTCTAAAATTATTCTGGGACTGATTTATAGCTTAATTCTGGAAAGAGAGAAATAAAGTAAAGTTTCTTTTTTCAATTTGCAGTATTTACAGAAAAATATTTTTCTGAAAAAACATTGCTCTTCTGATAGAGCAAGAGTTCCCAATCTTTTATCCCTCGCGTACCCCCGATTCTTCTTTTTGTTTTCGCGTACCCCCTGATTCTTCTTTTTGTTTTCGCGTACCCCCTACTATCATATCCAACTCCCCTCCTCCCAACCTTTCGTCCATCCAAAGAAGTTTTTATCAATAATGTTAAGGTTAGCTTAAAAGTGAAATGACTCGAATTAATAACATTTTCAGAACTTATTTTTGATTTTACATTTTAATCCATTTTAACAATAGTATTAGTTCCACGCCAAAGCAAATGAAACCAGTTTTTTAATTATTTCGTCTCAACTTAACTTATAAAGATAGATCAAAATTATACTTCGTAATAATCAACTATTCAAGAGACATAATTATTTAATACCATGTATTCACTTGGAGAAACAAAATTCTCTAAACTTTTTTTATCCCTTATGTTTTCGTGTTTTCGCCATTAACAATTTGATTTTTCGTACCCCAAATGGTCCTTCGAGTACCCCCAGGGGTACGCGTACCACAGATTGTGAACCTCTGCGATAGAGCATTAAATTGCAATGAGAGTTATGCGCTCGTAGAAAATTTTATGTAACTCTAAAACATTGCCGTTTAAAGATTTTATTTTTCCATGTTAAACAATTTTTCATTAAGAAAAATGTTGTTAACGTTAATTTTTTAATTTAAATTAAAGTAAAACTGCTATAGTACATCATTCTAAGGACACCCTTCAAAACGGCATACTATCGGATCTTGATTCAAAAAGCTAAAAACTACTTATTTTAGTAGTGTAATATAATAGTATAGGTATACATTTTAATCAGATTTCATATATTTATATATTATTGTGGTCATAATTTCAGCATCATTAATATAATTTAGACCATTTTAAAGACTAGATTTTCTAGACTCTATATAGACTTTAAAGAAAGTCTTTTTAGTCTATTTAAAGCTTTAAAAAATTAACCTTTTTTTCAATAATTGAACAACTGGTAGTGATAATTTCAGCACTTTTATTGAAATACCCCTTCTTTGGTAACCATATGCTCATATTTATTCTTTTTCTCGATTTTTTTTTTATTACAGGGCATAAAACAAAATGCAATTCTCACTCCTGGATATATCGCGGTATTTTAGATCATTTTATTACAATAGATAGAAATTAAAATAATTAGTTTTTATTGCCATAGACCTCCTTGGTTTTCTTTCTTTTTTGAGTGCTTTATAAGAAAATGTTAAAACTTTAATTTTTTTTTTTTGAGAAACATTCTGTTAGTGTCAATTTCCATGATGCTTGATTTTGAGTTTTTATTAAATCATTGTGAATTGAATTTATATCCTCAAATATTTTTTTGGTTTTAAGCGACGCAGTATTGAATACCTGTCACGATATAATAAACTTTTTTAAAACATTAGAATGAATCGGAACCAAATGAGAAACGACTTACCAAATGGTAGCTAAGTCCAATTACTAAAAATATTTTACTGCATCTTTTACAATAAAATATTTTTGACCAATTACCAAAAAAAAAAAGTTGACGCCCGTGCGTGTGTATCGTTGTTTTTAATAAAATATTTGGGAATTCTAACCCAACACATTTTTCCCCCTGACTTTATGAAACGTTATTTTAAATTATTTTGGAGTGCTTTCACTCATCTTTGGGAACTATGAAATTTCATAGAAATCCTCCTTTTCTTGTTCAAAACATAATTTTAATCAAATACTTAAATATATGTAATATTTTTACAAAATAGTAGTTCTGATACTACGTAATACTTTCTGTTATCAAAATATTAGTTCCTTAACTTAGTCGCAATATCCAAAACATACGCAAGGCAGATTAGGTTAATCCATTTCCATAATCCATTCTACTTTAATGTATTGCAATTTGAATTTTTCTTACTAATACAGAATTTTCTTTCATTATATTATAATATATATAAAGAAAAGATTATCAAGGCCGGGTGAAAGTATTATAGAATAGATTTTGTAGCCAGGAGATATATTGTGCCCATTTAACCCTTTTAGTGCCAAACGACGATATATCGTCGTTCGCAACACTTGCGAAGAGAGCCAACGACGATATATCGTTGCGTATGCGATGGCGCCTTAGTATTCTCATCGTGAGATAAATCTATTTCCAAATAAATTTATAAAACGTTATAAATGGTTTTATTAATACATTCGTTTTATAAGTTAGTATTCGATTAATATTATAAGTTAGTATTCGATTAATATTGTAAGTTAGTATTCGATTAATATTGTAAGTTAGTATTCGATTAATATTATAAGTTAGTATTCGATTAATATTATAAGTTAGTATTCGATTAATATTATAAGTTAGTATTCGATTAATATTATAAGTTAGTATTCGATTAATATTATAAGTTAATATTCGATTGATATTATAAATTAATATTCGATTGATATTATAAATTAATATTCGATTAATATTAATAATAATCTATAATCTATTAATATTAATAATCTATAATCTATTAATATTAATAATATTCTATTAATATTAATAATATTCTATTAATATTAATATTTGTAATTAATATTCAATTTTTCTGTTTTTTATAACGTTTTATATATATATGTTATTCGTATGATTTTCAACAAATATTGAAATACAATTGGCATTAATTTATTCTCCCTTTTTTCGTAATATGCTCTTTTTCGAAATTTGTAAACGTCATTCTTATTTTGTTTTTTATGAGCTTTTTCTCAAACCTTAGCAAATTCGCAAATTGGCCCGGCATTCTTCGCATAGGTGCGATGCTTTCGGTCGGCACTACAAGGGTTAAGAATGAAAATGATTGCGCCTAACGAAGGATTAAATTAAAGTGCATTACCTGACTAGCTAACATATCAAAGCTCCATTTGATTTTTACGTGTTTTATAAGATAGTATCAATAACAGGAATCCCCATACTAATGAGAAATCTGTGAAATTCTGTGAATCGAAATCTGTGGTCAAACATACTCCGGGTTGACCTAGGCAATCTTGAACCCTGACTGTTTGTCTCATATTCAACAAGTGGCCGGATTTATCCTAAATTTGACTTAGACGTAATTAGTTTATATTAAAAAGCTTAATTACATTAATTTTTTAAAAAATTAATTATTAAAATCTAATTTTAAGAAATGAATTTCTTTCTTAACATTTATCGCTCATTTAAAGCAATTGGAAACCCTGGGTTAGTCGAGATAGTTTGGATTTTAAAATCTTTGTCCTGGACTGATGTACCGATTTTGAATAAAATGTGTCCCTTTTTTTCACTTAGGAAAAAGAAAAGGATTTCTTTTACTCTTAAGTAAAAGGCAGATCCATATTAATAAGTTAAGGGATTATTAGATTTAATTTTTAAAAATTCTTCTCCCACTTCTGAAGAATTCTCCTTCATATTTTTTACTAAACATGATATCGTCATTCTGCTTTAGAACCAGGATTATAACATATTGTACGCCTTGTAATTCTTTCAAATATTATTAAATTCTGGGTGTATGTTCGTAGTCTAATTAATGCAAATAGTAAAGTAGCCAGCCATAACAGGAACATGCCTTCTTTATAAATGTTACATTTGCGTATTGTATCCACTTATTTGCTCCTGAAATTTGCGAAAAGGTTTGGAAAAATAAAACAAAAGCTTTCTTAATTGAATATTTAAAATTAATTAAGAAATGATAATTAAGTTTCGCTTCATTGAAAAATATTTAATCTTGCTCTGCAGCGTGTTTTGCTGAAGCAAATTTTGCAAAGTTCAAAACTTTCCGCTACTGCTTGTTAAATGGACCTTAAATCGATGGACTCTGAATTTTACGGAGAGAATTTTTATTCTCGTTTATCAAGCAGCAGCATTTAACAGAAAGAGAAGCAAGTTTGAAAAGAAACATTAATGCCTCAAGCAAAAGCTTGATGTTCTAATACGCAGTTGTAAGAAGATTTTGTTACTTATGTGATATAAACGTTACATATTTAACATCTACGTTATATTACACATTTTTCAGTGTGAGATTTTATTTTAAACATTGTTCTAAACCAGAGCCCCACCAGTGGTTGTTCGTCAGCTCAGAAACAAGCGGTGCTGCAAAAGTTGTATAGATCTGAGTTGTAGGAAATTCGGGGTTAATTATTGTGGTATATAATGATGACATACTAATACTATAGTTTTACAATAGTTTACTTCTTATAGAAAACTACAGATATACTATAGTTTTTGAGTTACAAGCAAAAACTGGGCAAAACAATTTTTAACATGCTTTTTGGCTATAATTAAAATTCCAACAGAAATTTTTGATGACAAACCTCAGATTCATAATCAGCACCCTAAAAAACACAAAGGACAAAAAATTACAACTCCTCCAGAATTAGATTTTAAAAAACTACTTAATGACTTGACTACTGAGAGAAGGCGAAAAAGAGCTAGATCACGAAGGCAAAGGCGGAAGTCGAGCCAAAGAGGGGCTGTGAAATAGCAGCTCGAGTGTCTCTGAAATTTAAAGGGATAAAGGGTTGCTTTTTCACTCCCGACTGAGCGCTCTGCGTTGCTCAGTGCGCTAACTTTGATCCTTAGAAGGGGCAAAACTTTATGTAGCTCTGGTCTTTCTCTGTCTTAATTCTTGATTGATTTTCCGTTTTCCTTTTACGTTTTTGTTACCTTTTTGCCATTTTCATTGACCATTGATCTCTCAAAGTGGAAAAGTAAGACAATTAGAATAAACACGAAAATACAATCTTTTAAAATAATTTCAGGGATGGAATGCAGCTCTGCAACCCTAATGGACGTGCAGCCACTGGACCCCACTGAAAACAATTTTGGTCAATATTAGTTTTTTTTAGAATTCAAGGTTTTTAATTAAAAAAACCAGTGGGAGTATTCTCTTTCATAGAAAAAACCACATACCAAATTTCATTTACCCAAGTAATTGCGCTTCTGAGTTAAAGAGTTCACATATCCTCGAAGAGACAGACCGACGGACAATCACTCCTTTGATACAGATCTATAACTCTGACGATAACAAAATATGCTAAATTCGATCTTTCTAGTGTTTTCGAGTTTTTGCGTTATCATGTCCAGATGCATAAAGACAAACGGCAGACATGTAGAATTCTCCCATAAAAGGATTTCGTCCAAAATTTGATAGAAATCTGAAGATTTGATGTTATCGCCACATATCAAATTTCATCCATCTAGCTCAGAGGTTCCCAACCTGTGGTACGCGTACTCCTGGAGGTACGCGGCGTATCAGCTGGGGGTACGTGAAAGTTGTTGGAATTCATATTATGCTTAAATGGTGGATCAACAGTTGCTGTAAGATAATAATTAATCCATTTTTATAAAAACTAACTTTTATTTCTTGCTAGAAATAAACTTAAAAATGATAAAAACAAACATTCCTCTCCACATGTTTACATCCCTAATCCATCATGCTAATCAGTGCAGCCACACAACCACATTGCAACCAACTTAAAGAATCTAACATAACATCTTGTATAGTCAGATAGAACATGTGTCAAAACCTGATTGGCTGTGATGTCAGAGCTGGTTATGACGTCATACGAAATGTACACGCCCATACCATGACATCACTAACATAAACAAACAAGATAAATGCAAGCCAATCATTCAAATGTAAACAAAGATTCACAAATAAATATTTAGACGGTTTTTAGATCATGAAAGACAGCAAATAAACTAACAAAAGTAATGCTGATATCGGCGGAAAAGACAAAATATAACGGATTAAAAGAGAGGAAATAAGATGCGATTTCAACCTTTACCAATTCATTGAACAATCCATTGGATCATCTACGTCTATACCCTTATGGTATCCATGATTGGGCAAGTGGGATGACATAGAATGGACGACACCTTAATGTCATGAGCACAACGGAGCAGTGTTATACAGCTTCAGTTCTATCAATATCTTTCAGCGGGCTGTGAAGGTTTCAGTATTCAGAGGCGGCCCGAGGCAATTTTACCAACCGGGCAAGAAAACAATATGGCGCGGGGGGGGCGGGCCCGGGGGCCAAGCGCGATAGCGGCGGAATTCTGTAATATCTGTGTTCTAAATGTCAAACAAACTTTTAGTTTTCGAAATATGCGTGTTTTACCTGAAAATATGATAATAATATTATGGTGAGAATTTTTAAATTTCTGATGTATTTAAGATTATTTAGAGGTCTTATTGAAACTAAAATAATATATTCAACAAATTTATTTAAAAAATAGTTTACTTTATTTTAACACAGTCTTATAAATTCTTTCCCAAAATCAGCTTTTCTTGCCTTTTTATCTGTAAAATTTTTCCTTATCTTCTCAGTTTCGGTGTTCTGCAAATCCGTCCATGGTGGGTCATTGTGGATCGCAGATACGTTTTAATAAGTTTCCGTTTTAAAATCGTTTGTCGCCAGTAACTGTCTGAGTCAGAAAAATCCTCAGTGCCATTGACCTTATTATTCAGGATAAAAGGAGGAGGTAGCAATACGAAAGGGAAACTATTTGCGTTTTCCCCCCCGGAATTATTACGTCTATTAAACCATTTTTTTTTCATACTCACGGTTGGGCGCCATCCCGGTCTTTGGCGCCACGGGCCCGGTTTGCCCAGGCCTCGGGCCGCCTCTGTCAGTATTCTTTTTGCAAGTGGTAAACTTCTCGAACAGTATGTTGCTGTCGCTTTCTCAAAAGTTGAACAAAGTCGCTTAAACTTCAAATGTTTTATGTTCGCATAAGCGGACATTGTGTCAATCCAGTACTAAAAAAATGGAACAAAATATAAAATCAGAAATAAATCCTACAAGTGTTATTAATTCGAGTCACTTGACTCTTAAGTTTTAAGGTTAAACCTTCACTTACTTAATAAAAACTTTGGAAGAGAAATGGCTGGGGATAGGCGTAGTAAGGAGTGCTCAAAAACAAGACTAATCAAGGGGTAAGGGTGGAAAAAACAAGGTTCTTAAACGCTTATCTAAATCTTTGCATTTTTGAGTTACGTCGATCATAGACAGACAGACCATCATAATTCCAAAAGTGTTTTTTTTTTCGAACGGCCGAAATTTAATTTTTTGATGATTACAATACTTCCTCTGTGTATACTTCGTATGGGAGAAAATGGGGAAAATACACTCTTAAACTCTTAATCTCAATTTTTAGTAATGGTGGCGAGAACACATGCTCTGCCTGCCCCACTCTAGTTATTGAGAGAAATTTAGAAGGTAGTATTCGAGTGCAGGGCCCCCTAGTCGCGGGGCTCAAATGATCCAGTTGGCTAAAGGCCGGCCCTGTTAGTGGCACACGATTCGTGATTTAATCCTTTGAGGCGCAAAGCAATAAATGTTTGAAATATGATGAAAAACATCATGAATTGGTTTAGTTTATTGTCTAGACATAGAATCTACAAAAAAAATTAAAAAAAAAAACTTGCTTCATTCCGAGGGGAGGTCGTCCCCCTTTGGGGCCACCCCCCTCATACGAGAACCCCCTTACATACATCCAACTTGATACACTCAAAACATATTGTTAAATCTTACAGAAAATCATAAATTAAAATTTCAAGAATATTGGAGGAAAATTTTTGAGTTAATTTGCTAAAATTGTAAACGTCCAGAACTGAAAAAATTTCTTATCTCGGAGTTAAGGAATTTTCTCAAACTTTATCTCTAATAATTCCCATTCCGAAACGAAATTTCATAAGGCTGCTATATACATTCGAAAAGGAGTGCTATTAGCCCTTTCCTAAACCTATTATTTTCCATTTATAGTTGAATTTAACGGTTGCGAAGCGAGTGAAATTAGATGTGCCATCAGCTGGCACACTGCGCCGCAAAGGGTTAACTATCTATTTCGCCCTGATTAGTCTGTTAAGCTGAGGGTTTGCCACATTTGTTCTCTGAAAATTCTTAAGCCCTACTTCTGGATGAAATTATAGAAAGTTCATAACTTAAAACACAAATTGTAATTGTTGAAAATCATTTGTATTTTTAAGGTTGATTGAAACCTTCTATAAAGAAATAATTTTTTATTAAATATTGGTACATGTTTTAATCGGTTTTTGTTTATTTACTTTCAAATATCATTCATTCATTCTTGGATCACTATAATCTGATGTTAACGTAACGAATTTGAGGCTGGAGGATCGTCGTTTCGAGATCGGATCCCACCGAAGAACCGAAAATTCTAAATATTGCATACGAAAACCAAAGTAGGAACTAATGTGTTATTTAAGTGCAAGAGTAAAGTGTTACTCTTAAAAACATACGAGGGCATGGCACAGGTGGGTGGATCCGAGGTCCGATTCGCCGAAGATCCGCTATGTATGTGTGTCAAGCGTCCTTCTGTTGGTGTGGTGTTGAAGTATGGAGCATAACGTGTTTGCTTATGTGCTTCTCTTGTCATCTGACTCCACTTTAGAATCACGAAGTCCGTTGCAAAATATTCCTCACGGAGCTTCGGAAGTATATTATTAAAGCCTATATTTTCTAATCGTGTCCCAGTAGCTACTTTCTCAATCGTTAGAGACAGGCATATTCTTCCAGTTAGAAAAAAAGATTTAAATGACGTAAGGAATTACATCTTATGTTGCTTGAGTCAATAAATGTGCTGCTTGAGTCAATAAATGTGCTGCTGGAGTCAATAAATGTGCTGCTGGAGTCAATAAATGCGTTGTTTGAGTCAATAAAAGTCAGAATTTTTATACATAACACTACAGCATACCACCGAACTTTTATACAGACACCCGGTCCTATTAGGCATATTTAGTAAAATATTTTTGACACTTCCATTTTAAGCAAAAAAGCCCCCGAAAGCTAAGCCACTGCGAAACACACACTCGATTCTCTTCACAATAGCTAAACACAAAGCTCGTCATATTGTGTAAAAATTCAAGAAAGTCAAGAAGAGAATACTATAGCTGGTTTTTTCGTCCATTTCTTCGTTCAATCTTTGTTCTGTTTCACAGTTAAACACCGTTCATACGTTTCTCATTTATACGACGCTTCGTTACAATCCCGATTCATTCATATTTAGTGTAATGATAAGGTACCTCGTTTATACGACGCAAAGCTCGGTTATACGTCGTTTCCCCCTTTCTAAAATCATCACATTTTCTGCCTCAGTCAATATTTCTCTTTTCTATAAACCATTCGAGGACGACTGGGTGTGCCAGCTACTCGTGCCACCCTCGAAGGGTTAAAGGGAAACTTTTCCTAGAAAGCAGGAGGGATAGCATCCTTTTCCTCCCTGCCATTTCCTAATGAAGGCCTACTTGCATGCACGTAAATTGCATAAAATCAAAAATGTATCAGTAGACTCGAAATATGCATCAAAGGTATGATTTTTTTTCACCTTTATGAAAAATGTATAATTTTAAAACTTAATTATTGTTTCCATACAATACAGTAAAAACTAGTAATATATTCAAAAACTTTAAAATTGTAAATTTTAAATGAATTCGCAATATAGTAGCATTACGTTTGTAATGATCAAAGCTGTTTATTAAAATTTCGATTATACGACTTTTCATTTATACTCCGTTTTGCGTCAGTCCCTTGAGGGTAAAGCTACAACCAGTGTTTTACCGAATGTTCAAAATATTAAAGAAATCCACAGTGTGTAGGAATTCCAGAAAGTCAAGTAATTCCCTTATTTTTAAACTTTTGGAAATTGCTCCTTTAGGTAATATATTAATATTTGGCGAATTTAACTGTGTCGTGTCACTAACCATTATTTTTCAGTTAACTGAAGATAAAAGCCCCTTCTAAGACCCCCAACCTTAAATCTATCTTACCGTCCATCTCTCTGCTGCCGGCTAACCGTTACTCAATTGGCGGGAAATCAAGTCAAAGCAGAAGCGTAAGTCTATCAGTAACGACGAGCCCTATTCTCTTATCTAGTGGATTCATTACCGCGGTTCTCCGCCGATAAACGCGTCATCTTCTTATCACTCCCGTTCTAATGAGGGCAACCCGTTCGACTGTTCGTATCCATCACGTCGACGTGCTGACTGGCGGTAGATTAGGCTCGAGTTTTTCAGCAAAACTCGGGCTGACCAGCCATGAAAGCTCATTTGAAGAAACTAGGTGACAACTGCTCCAGTAGTATCGCCATATATAGTTGCCTTTCCACTTTGTTTACGTTCTGAACATAGTTTGCATTTCTCTTGGTTAAATGTGACGGTTTTAATTCCAATTTTTTTCTCTGGTACCTTGAATTTCCCACTAACATAATGTTAATCTCTTGCACTATGATTTTATTTAACTTCTTAATTTGATACATTTTTTGACGTAGACTTACGTCTCTCCATAGTGGTCTAGTAGTGTGTCGGGAAAGGGAAAAATTATGACGCTTTTCGCGTTAAAGTTGAAGGCTTATAGCTCCGAAACCAGATAACATAGAGAGTTGGTTTTGGTTTCATTTAACAGAGAAAGGTAGACATTGAAGATTACAAAAAGAATTTTAGAATTTGCGATTACGGTTTAGTCAAAGTTGAGTTTCAAAGTTGGTGAAAATCACGAAGAATTTTACACAGATAGTCACACTAGACTATAGAGTTAAGTCACATAGAGCTACTTTAGCCACAGTTGAGTAAGGTAAGTAAATCAATCCCAGCGGCCGTTTCGTAGAGACAAACTCCCGCCGATTTTTTTTTTTATTATTATTATTATTATTTCAATCTGTTTAAAGATAGTAAAGGATACTCGAGACATTTAAGGGTGTCCAAGTGTTTTTTGTATTTAAAATTGTTACGTTGACTTAATTGCGGATTTAAATAGCAAAAATTCTGTAATTTGATGCACATGTCAGACACGCTGTTATAGCTGAAGAGGTTAAATATCGTCTACTATTAGTTTTGTGAACAGTTAGACCTCGCGTTTAGGGGGCCGGGGCGTCTACGATCGCAGTCTTTAAAGGTTTAGCCTTTTTTCTTCTTCGAATGTGAATCATTAACACATGTCTGTTTTTATCAGTGTTCACAAAACGACAATTAAATGTCTGTTTTTATCAGTATTCACAAAATGACAATTAAATGTCTGTTTTTATCAGTATTCACAAAATGGCAATTAAATGTCTGTTTTTATCAGCGTTCACAAAATGGCAATTAAATGTCTGTTTTTATCAGTGTTCACAAAATGAAAATTAAATGTCTGCTTTTATCCGAGTTCAAAAAATGACAATTAAATGTCTGTTTTTTTCAGGGATCACAAAATAATACTTATATGTCTGATTTTATCAGTTGACAAAATTACAATTAAACGTCTCGCTATTACCATAATGTTGTAATCGTGCCATTGACTCGCCAAACAATTAAATCACCTCCATCATCTTGAAACTGAATCAAAAAATCAAAAACCTTACACATAAGTCGTTTTCGATGTCTTCACGGAACGTTCGGGAGAAATTCGAAGAAGCTCGAGAAATGCGTTCGGTCGTGACAGCGTAACAAACAAGTTTACAGACAAAATATCAAAAGGAGTTGAAACCGCAACTCGATTCGTTCTGTCAGCAATACGAATTTATGCTGGTTCATTTGAAGTCGAAACGAATTTATGTTGTTACATTTGAAGTCAAAACGAATTTATGTTGGTTCATTTGAAGTCGAAACGAATTTATGTTGGTTCATTTGAAGTCGAAACAAATTTATGTTGGTTCATTTGAAGTCAAAACGAATTTATGTTGGTTCA
>BGPR01012130.1:334-33760 GCA_013235015.1 Araneus ventricosus
TAAGTATATATTTTATGAATTATTTTTAAATAAGTATATATTTTATGTATCTTCTTATTAATCTTATTATTATATATATTATACATTAATATTTATCTAAGTACCATTTTCTGTCTAAATCTTTTGTCTTTCTCTTTAGCAATGCTAAAAGCGATTATGTTTTATAAAATATGTTTTTATTAGATTTATAATGATTACGAATACTTATTATCATGTCTTTTCATCATGTATCATCACTTTCTTTCATGTCTTTTTCAAAGCGTTATTCTATTCTTATGTAATAAAATTGAGCGTTTCAAAAGAATCATGTTTGCATTATCATTTTCAACATAAGTTCTTTTTCAGATAATTTTTTTAAAGTTAGTAATTAAATCAACGCATTTTTAATTATGAAATCCTTGTAATATTCTCATTTTGAACTGTGGTCAGATGACGAGGGTGACTGCAGCGTCGGCACACCCTCTCCAGCATTCCTCACCACACCAACGGGAGGACGTATGACCAGGCCCCCCAAAGGAAGCGACAGAGGGTGAAATAATTATGAAATCTGAAGCGAATCGAGAAGTTAGACCATTTAAACTGCATCGAAAATTTAAGAATTTTTTTAATGTTATGAAATCTTTTTAATAATTATCAAATCAACGCATTTTTAATTATGAAATTCTTGTAATATTTTCATTTACTTGTTATCGAACTCCAATAGTCAATTTTATGAAAAAAAAGACTTACTGAATTGTGCTTAAACTTTTACATAATGTAGTTAATTTCTAATAAACTACATTATTATTAACTAATTAGAGATATCAGTATATAATATCAGATATCATTTCAGTCATCAGTATATAATATCAGAGCAAAAGTATAAATTCCGTCCTGACTGTAAATCCCGTATTACCATCTGATCTTTGATTTTTTTTTTTTTTTTTTTTTTTTGTCCTGTCTTGAAAACATTTCTTGTTTTTTACTTATCCGTAAATAGATCATATCAACAATATTAAATAAAAACCTAAGTAGATTTAATTATATTAAAAATAGCTTCTAAAATTCCTTTACCTCAAATTTTAATTCCCATGAAAAATGTCACTCCAGTTTTTCAAATATAGATGAATCTGTCTAAAAAAATTAGTGGGAAAATATATTGTTTATGATTTCGCCTTTATTCTTATCTTTCTTTTAAAATTTTTTTCTATATTTATACTGGCGGGAAACTTATGTTTTAGATACTTAAGCTAGGATCAAATAAGTGGACCCCTAAAAAGTTCTTTATTGCAAAACCAATAGAAAAGCATCATACGTCATTTTTAGCCACGCGCCTTATAGATTTGAAACTTTCCTCCATCTCTCCAACATTTAACTTATCTAGGGTTGAAGTTAAAAAATATATTCTCTATAGTAAAAATAATCTTTTTAAAATAAGGAAAACCTATTAGAGTATGATAACTTTCGATTTTACGTTTATCGCAATGATTAATATCCTAAATAATAGGAAGAGTTAATATACATAACCGGATGAAACTTTGCAATTTGGAAGTTATTCCAAAATGTTCATTTAGAGATATAGCTGCTTTCTCAAAATATTACAGAAGAAAACTGTGATACTATATTAGCATTAACTTCAAAATTTAATGGAATAATTCTCTAACACATTGTCAAGTGAAACAATGCAAATAATTCTATAAAGTAATTAAAGATGGTGGATATCCTAATCTTGCTGTGTTGGAGTACAATACTACATCAAAATTCAACCTGCTTTCACCTGCTGAAATGCTCATGGGAAGAGTATTGAGAGCAATATTACCGACAAAATCATCTCTGTTAAATCCAAAATTCCCCACTCAGATAACAGTAAAAAGGTTAAAAGATAACCAAAGCAAGCAGAAAGCATATTATGGCAAGACAGTAACAAAATTGTCACCCATAAAGGCCAAAGCAACCTGTTTAAGTCCAGATGGGTCACAGAGAATGGACACCCGGAACAGTCCTTAAAAACCCGGATACACTATGTTCATATGTCTTTAAAACATCTGCTGGAAGAGAACTGAAAAGATATAGGATACATTTGAGACCAGATCAGAATCCAAATAAAAGTCCAGAAATTTGCCATAAACAAATTATAACTGAGCGCCCAGATGATACGAATGAAACGGAAGGAGAGAAGGTAGACGGTACGCAGCAACCAAAACAAACCGAGTCGCCCGCGAAACTAACTGTGCCAAAAAACTTTATCAAATGGTGTCTAAACTCCTAAGCGAACTGAGAGTGAAAAACGCATCATAAGGAAACATGCAAGGTTTCAGGGACTATGTGTGACATTTATGAGCATGTATTAAACTTCAAACAATTGTAAGTGTCTTAAACACCAAGTAACTTATAAAATGCTTTAGTAGCGTTTAATTCTTTTCTTTTTATTTCAGGAAATTTAAATTTTTATTTGCTACATTGTTGTTGAAATGTTTAGAAATTCTTAAAACTTAAAGTGACTTAACAATTAATAATGTGCTATTTTGAATTTTATAGCTGTTAATGATTGCATATTTTACATTGAAATAAGGATTTCAAAGCAGATGACTATATTGATTTAATTGACTAGCATTCAGTTACACTTAGTGAACCACTACTAAAAGAATCCATTTCAGATAATGAAGATCCATTCAGTTTCTCGGCAAGTCCAGAATTCATGCTTCCCAGACCGACAATAAAATCCTTGATATTTGATGGACAAACATCATGGACAGTCTTTAAGACTCAGTTTGACGTTGTGAGCTCTACAAATAGATGGACGAATTTTGCGAAAACCAGTCAACTTTTGGCATCGCTCCGAGGATCAGCGGCGGAGGTTCTTCAAGGAATTCCAACTGATAAGTTGACAGATCTAACGACCATCGAGAAGGCTTTCAAATCCAGATTTGGAGACAGCCACCTGGCGCAATTTTATGGGACTGAACTGAAAACAAGAAGACAGAGGCCAGGAGAAAGCCTTCAAGAATTGGCTGCTGATGTAGAAAGACTAACGAGCCTGGCCTACGCCGAGTGCCCTCTGGATGTTGGGGAAAGTTTAGCAGCTCAGTACTTCGTCGACGCCCTCAGAGACGAAGACACGCAACAGTCAACCAGATTGATGGATGCAAAAGATCTGAAATCATCTATGGCTTATAGTATGAAATATGAGGCTTCGAGAACTATTTCCAAGACATCCAGACACGTCAGATCAATCGAGACGGAGGATGATAGGAGTAGAGAAAGAGATGATAAACTTGAATTCTAGTAGAAAGAGACAGATTGAAAAAAAACCTCAAACATAACTACCAGCAAAAACACATTCAACAACAAAGAGGCGATGGACACCACAGACACTCCGATAGTTAAAGACACCCAAATGTTGAAGAATCTTAACATGTCATTTAGGAATGCAATGACGACAATTGCTCCAAGTATAGATCAAAGTCTCGATTACAATTAAAACATAATGGGAAGCTTTCTTATGCAGTCTCATAGTGGACAAAAAGACCCATAAAGGAGGAAAATTTCAGGTATATAAATCAGTGGAAACCTCAGCGGCAGTGCCAGCGAGGGCAGCGGACCCCAATAAATGTATTACGGCAACTCCAGCAAAAAACGCTGTACATGAGTGGAAGCTTGTAGACTGGGATATGTCGGAAACCAGTGTTGAAGCAGCGAAACAGAACATGTCACAAGTAGCAAACTTTCCAGTATGGGTACCATTTCTTTCAGCACTCCAAATTGCAGCAAAGACCCGCGATATTCTCTTGTATCAGAAGAACAATGTCACCAGAGAATTAGGGATGCCACCAGCATGTGAAGTCTTCGCCATTGGAAAGAATATAAAGAACAAACTCAAGAAATATCGGCCAAAAAGTGTGAGGTCTGTAGCACATTTAGCAAGCATTATGAGATTACAAAAGAATAGGAATACGATGGTTGAAAAACATGGGAACCGCAATAAGAATGCAACATTCACTTCCATCAATGAAATATATTGTAAATGGGTAAGAGAACAAAACATCTCTCCAGTACAAAAACGGATTATAGATCAAATAGAAGAGAGAGATTTTAGGCTTATGGCAACGCTAGGTGTAAGTTATCTTGCTATAAAACCTCAAATAGGACATCATTTTGTCTTAACATATGAGTACATCGCAGTCACTGTCGAAATTGAGGGCGCTAATTTCACAGATGAATGGGTATACATGCTTGATGAAGTGCACATAAAAGAGTATTTTGATTATAAAGACGGTTCTATATCTTGCATGTCATATGATACAGAAACTTCTGCTTCTAATACCCAAGTTTTTATGGTAAAACATAATGTATCCCAATATAAAGATGTTGTGCATGTTCTTCCTGTCCATTCAATATCGGGAAATATTTTACATGAATTTATTAAAAAAGTAATTATGGCCTAAAAGGCATTGGTTTCACTGTTTTAGGTATTATTACTGATAATAATTCTGTTAGAAGAGCAGTTGAACTTTTTATTGACCCACCGGAATTGTCTTATTGTTACCCGCGTCCTGTTGATAAATCTCGACCATTAGTTTTTGTTGTAGACCCTGTTCATTTGTTCAAGTGCATTAGGAATTAACTGGTTAATTCAAAAAAATGATGGCAGATGTTTCTTCTATCCTAAATTTGATTCAGTTCATGCAGTTCAAGATATAACTGCCTTAAAACAGCTCGGTTCACCACTATAAGATATTTGTACAATTTAGAGTTTGAGTTTGTTTTGTTTTCCTGGCACAAGAGCCATATCTGTGTACAATTTAAAATCTGATAACTTAGTTAAGTATGGTTTCAGGCTGAATCTTAAACCTCTTGCTTCATCAAGTACGGAAAGACAAAATGTTAAATTGGTGCCCTGCATTTTTAATGAACATGTTGCAGAAGCTCTTGCCGAATTAGAGAAAAATAAATTACTTTATTCTAAGGATACATCTGATTTTTTAAAAATAATTATTATTTGGTGGCAGATAGTTAATGTTAAAACACCAAATAAAGGCAAGCGTTTAAATATAGGTATCAGGAACCAACGAGTTATGATGAAAAAGATATAAAGATGGCATTTTTAAAGAAATTTTTAAAATGGATTGATGATTGGGAAAGAATAAAATTTTTTTCTATAGGGATATTTATTAAGGAAACAAGGACTGCTCTAGTTTTAAGCACTAAAGCCATTATTTAAATTCTATCTTATTGCAAAGAAAACTTTAATACGAGTTACATACTTCCAGGTAAATTTTAAACAGATGATTTAGAAAGCAGGTTTGGATGTTATCGCAGATTAACAGGTTGCCAAAATAACATTTCAACACAACAACTCTATGAGTGTGAAAAAAAATTAAGAATTAGATCTTTGTTAAAGTTATCAATTTCTAGTAAATCATTTGGTACTATTGAAATTAAAAACTTTGAAACTGATGATAGCTTTTCGGATTATGATCCTAGCTCTTCAAATGTTTTCTCTCATCTTAAAGTTGAAACAGATGATATTTCAAATTTGGAAGAGAGCCTTCCTGTTTTAATGTATCTGGCTAGGTACTGCATATTTTCTGTTCTGAAAAAAACTAAATGCAAATCATGCAGATACTTACACCAGTTAGACAAAGAGGTGGAAATGTCTGCAGACCATAGCTATTTAAAAAGTTTGGATAGAGGGAAACTTTCTCTCCCCAAAAAAACATATATTAAATGCTGTTCTTTTTAATTATGCAATTATTAAAAAATATGCTCTTTATATGAGCCTGAATTTCATAAAGATCAAGATCAAAGGAGAATAGTTGCTAGCACTACATATAATATTTTAGAAGAAAAATAAATTTGTGACAATAGTGGAGTATGTGATGAAGGACATCTGCTTAATTTAATTACCTGGAAGGTAGTTTAGTGCTCAACCAATATATTTTTAAATAATCATGTGAAGGAAAAAAATGATGACAATTTAGTGGAAACTTTAGTTAACAAAAAAGTTTAGCTGCAAAAAGAAAAGGAAAAAGGCTAGGAATTCAAAATTCTAAAAAGTGTAAAACTGTTACAAATACTTAATTTAATCTTAAAAATTCTAGTATAACAGGCGAGATCAGTTTGAATTAAACTTTTAAAATAATTTGCTATTTTAATGTTATGATTCAATGCTGAACAAAACACTTTATTTTTAATTTACAATCACACAAACAGAAAGTAAAGTTTACGAGCAAAAATAATGTATTTCTACTTCATTTGTGCCGAAATAAAATATATTTTAATTCTAACTCTGTGTTTCTTTCTATGTGTCTGTTTCCGTATATGAAATATCTTTATAATACTACAATGCAATTTTACTAATAATATAAAATTAGTTCAATATTACTTAAATAAATTAGTACTTCATACATTTGAAAGCTAGTATAATAAATGAATTGTCAATATATTAAAATGAACTATCAACTATTAAATGTAAAAAAAAAATGATTTTTGAAATAAAATAGCAAATAAGGTAGGGCAAAAAATACATATTATTTATGTTTAATTTAAGTTGATAAATTTCAATTAATTTTTGAAATTAAAATGACAGAAAAAAAAATCTTCATTTGTGCTGAAATAAAATATATTTTGATTCTGTATTTCTTTCTCTGTATCTGTTTTTGTATATGAAATATCTTTATAATACTGCAATTGCCATTTTATCGATGTGTATAAAAACTCGTATAAGCTGTAGAAAAGATCCACAGCTATCAAATATATGAAAGGTTTAAATTAAATTCCATTTAAAATTCTTCACTTTCTAATAAAGTGTTCGGAAATGACATAATGATCACTTTTTTCTAAGTGAATTTTTAAAAAAGCACACATTTGTAAACATCGCGATACGGTGAAAGCCGAGTTCAGTTTTCGGCGATCGACCATCGTCTTCAGTGACGTCACAAAAAAGCTATGGGACCTGGATACCGAGGGCAACGGTGTGATCCCGGAGAGGACCTGAATTCACGCTTTTTCTTATGTTATGAAATTATGTGCAAGTCATTCGTTATCATTTGTGGTGGCCTCGCAAGATAATGCGTACGCTGAATTTCTCTTCCAAGGGTATCATATCACTCTTTATATCCGCACTTCGGGCAAAATATTTAGCCGAAAGTATAGTGGATGTATTAGAGGGATTCATGAGAATCCCTACTCTGGGGAACCACTCTCCGGACCTTGGAAAGGTTGTTGGAAGTCACGTGTCAATCACGACCACAGAATTGTATACTGTTTTGACGACAACTTCTTGACTGTTATTAGATGCGGGCCACACAAAATGGTTTATGGTTAAAAAGCCCTTTTCAAGGCTAGGGCAGCCGCCTTGGCGGCTGCCCTCGACATTAAAACGAAGCCTTTCTACCGCGATGCTTTTGTGACTTCTAAATCGGTGCATATAGGACGAGATTCAATTTCTCCGAAGTTCTTTCACGTTGTCCACACGAATTCGCTTTGATTTTAAGGATTGACTGTTCTTGTTTTATTTCGAAATACATAAAATTTTAATTATTTCCAAAGTGCTAATTTTTTGTTCCTTTTTGAAATTTTGAAACTTATAATCTGCAACCAATTCACTGTTTTAATATTTTCAAAACTTAATTATCACTTAATCGGTTATAATTAAATTTTGATTCCATACCTGTGGTGTTAACTGATAATGAATTTGAAATAAAAATCTGATTTCAAAATTCCGAAATATTTATAATAATAAAATCTGAATTAAAAACTACAAAGAAAATAATTAAATTTAAAAATCCTTCTTTTGCGTTGAATCATCGTCGGCTTTACCCGACCCCCTCAATTCTATTCCTCCCCAAGGTCAACAGGTGGACATCTGTCTGTTTATTGGTTGAAGTTTTCTCTCCCTGTTGGAAAAGTACGTTGAAATTGAGACGAAAAGAGTAAAGGAAAATTTTATTTCATTTGGTTCATATGTGACGAATAATAACGTTCATTTTTTCAATATGGCTTCGAAAAGAAAGAATTTATCATTTGCTGAAAAAAATTGATTGAAAAGTTTAAAAATTCTAATCTTTCAAAAGCTGCTTTCGCCAAAGCAAATTCGATACCCCGGACGACATTAAACAACACTTTAGCAGCCAAAATACATGCTTGGCTTTGCTGCGCCATACCCAAGATAAAATTATAACCACGGGATAAAACATAAAAACAAAAAGAGTCTTTGGTTCGGGCTGTTATGGCACAAGAGCCAGGGTACTGGCTATACTGCGTTAAGAACACATTAAATTTGCACTATGAGTAACACAGTTTCTGTACAGGTAAAAACAAGATCAAAATTTTTCCTGAAAGGCTAAAATATTTGCAAGGTAGTTTAATAAAATGCAATATTATTCAAATTCTATGTTAAAATGAACAAATTTAAATGAGAGAATAAAACCCGATAGGTTTTAAAAATTGTACAAGTTTAATATGAGGCTTTCTACCAAGCAACGTTGAGTGTAAGCCACAAAAGCCATGAAAAGTAGGAAACACTAGTTTAAAGCCGCTTCCAGACTTGAATACTCATGCGCTGAGAAGCAACGAACGCGCGTGCCTGAGTTCTCGTAGCATGCGTGCATGAGGAGCGCCACCTAGGATCGCGCATCGCTCGCTTGTACATGTGCTTGTCGTTTGTCTTCGCTCAGTGTATTCGATAAACAAAACATGGCTTCCCAGCAAAATGAAATGCAAATTGTTGCAGCTGCCTCTTTTATTGTGATGAATCAGATTTTGAAGAAAAAGAAAAGAAGAGAAAGACGCTGGTGGATTACAAGATTGCACCAAAGGCGGAATGTCAGTGCATTATTAAATGATCTACGATCCCAAGAGTCGCCAGGGCAATTTAAAAATTTTGTTAGGATGTCTTCAGCGGACTTCGAAAAATTAATTCAGCTGATCGCTCCTAAAGTGGCCAAAAAAAGATACAAAATTTCGGTCAGCAATTCCTGTTGCAGAAAGATTGGCCATAACTTTACATTTTTTAGCGACTGGGAACTCCTTCAGCAGTTTGGATTATCTGACCGGTGTTTCCAAACAGTCAATCTCTTCCATAGTTATGGATGTATGCAGAGCACTGATTCAAGTTCTCAAAAGTTGCATAAAGGTGAGCAAATTTCTTTACTACAACGAGTAAACTTAAATTTTTTTTTTCTGACTTTTTAGTTAGGTTTGCATCTTGTTTTGTGCATTTATTTGTCGTCTGCCCTACACACGTAAAAAAAAATTGTGATTTTATACATATTGACATCTGTAAAAAAATGTGTTTTAAACCCTGTGTTGTGGCCAAAAATAAATAAATAAATAATAATAACCTTACTGGGAAATAATAAGCATTTTCAAGCGGTATGCAGTCAATTATTGATATTTGACCACTTTGATATTGGTATATTAAGTTTGTTATATCAAAGCAAAAATATTTGTCTTTCAAACTACTCACAAATTTCTGTTAGTATATTATGAATTAAATAGTTTAACTAAATAGCTTTATTCTAGAAAAGCAATAAACATTATCTTTAATTATGAAATATGAAGCATATAAAAATTCTATAAGACTGAAATTATTTCAATCCAGACAGGTGAATTTTTATGCTTAAATTATGAATGTAAACAGAATTCGCAAAAAGCAACATCATATTTTTTAATTATTAATTTTGGCTTAAAAGTACTAGTTCTATTTCATTTTTAATGTGTATTATATGTATGTTATTATTCATTTTACTGATGATAGTTTTTGATATATATATCTTTTAGCTGCCATCTACCCCACAAGAATGGACTGCAGTTGCTGCTGATTTTGAAAGAAGATGGCAATTTCTACATTGTATAGGAGCAATGGATGGAAAGCATGTAGAAATTGAATGTCCACCAAACTCTGTCAGCGACTTCATTAATTACAAGGAATTTTTTAGTATTGTGCTATTAGCATTAGTTGATACAAACTATAATTTCCTCTTTGTTGATATTGGCTGCCAGGGTAGGATTTCTGTTGGTGGTGTATTTAAACACAAAATTGCACACACTTCTAAATTCAAAGCAATTAGTTTTACCTCCTATAGCATCTCTCAAGAATTCAAATTTCCTGGCACCATATGTTATAGTGGCAGATGGTGCATTTACACTTAATGAAAATATCATGAAACCTTATTCCCATCAGTTCAATAAGGTACAAAAAAGAATCTTCAATTATCGCTTGAGTAGGGCTCGAAGAATAGTTGAAAATGTCTTTGGAATTTGCTCTTCGACCTTTCGCATTCTCCGCAAACCAATGCTTCTCCATCCACAGAAGGCAGCCATTGTCTCAATGACTGTCACATTGCTCCATAATTTCTTACGGGCCTCTGAATCGTCAAACAGCTCGTATTGTCCTCCAGGCACATTCGAAAATGATGTTAATGGGGAGTATGTTCCAGGCTTGTGGAGGAAACAGGGGAATGGTTCCTTACTGTCTCTGCAAAATGTGCCACGAAAAATGTGCCACCAAAGACCAAGCGAAGGCAGTCAGAGAAACATTTGCAGAATATTTCAATGGTATTGGAGAAGTGTGCCTTGGCAGTATAAACACTTGTAAATATTTTGTTCACTGTAAATATGCATGTATAGTTTATTTTTAGTATATTTTTTTAGCAGCTTTACCTTAAATTGTTCAGCACAAAAATTGAAAGCTTTTTCAACTTACGAGTTTTAAAAAGAGTAAAGCTTTAATATTGTATTATAAATTTGAATGAATAAAATTTCTCTTTATGTGCAATTTGTTTGATTTTTATAATCTAGTATAATACAGATTCATAAGATTCCTTTAAAAAATTAATATGCAATAAGAATTTTTTCAGGTTCATTCAAGTTTTGGAAAGCAAAAAAATTATAATTTAAATGAAATTGATAGGGTAGACTAGGGTCCAATGGACCACCCCCTATTATTTATTTTATATTTGTTTTTAAATGTTTCATATTTTGGTACAGAGATGACAGGCCTGTAGTGCTGGGAAAAAAATAAAACCATGTGCCTAACTGACAATTAAGCCATGTTATTCTTAACTGGTGATTTATAGTAGCTGAAAGTAAATTTCAGTGACGCTTGTGCTCTTTTCTGGATTAAAAAATTGTTATTTCGAAAAAAATTGCTCTACACAATTAAAAAGATAATATATTATTTATATTCAATGCAGCTAAAAAAACTGAATATGAATTTTCTCATTTTTTTTAAATCAAAGTTTTACATGGACCATCAGTTCTGTATCCATATGCTTTTAAAAGTTAGACATAATATAAGGATTAGCAAATTATTTTATTTTTAGTGAGAAAACTACTTTTTTTTCTCTTCTATAGGTGGATTCAATTCGCCACCAAAAACTAAAAAAATAATTTTTTAAATTGCAAAGTTAGGTATTTGCACAAAAAATCTAGCGGCTAACAGAAGAGAAAATCAATTGTGCAGCCTCTAATTTATAATTTTATTAAATCACAAATACAGCAGACCATTGTGGCGAAAAATGGAAGGAGGTATTCTCTTCAGGACAAAAATCTAGCTCTGCAGCTTTATTTAGCGAGTCCTAAAGCCTATGGACTTGAACGCAAGTATTTCTGCTTACCATCCAAGAAAACTTGCAGTAGAAGCCTGGCTGCTATTGATATTGAGCCAGGTTTTATTTCCTCGATGGAAAAAGTTTTGAAGCTTGTGGCATCAAAAATGACACTGCCGGACAAATTGTGCATATCTTTCGAGGAAATGAAAGTAAAAATGGGGCTATCATACCATAAAAAAATGTCATCATTGGATATGAAAATTATGGAAGCGAGAGCTCTTCCATGCTAGCCACTCACGTCTTGTGTTCATAATTCGAGGACTATGTAAAAAATGGATGAAAGTGATAGTGTGCTTTTTTTCGGCTGATACCGCTTCTGCTGAGAATTTTTAAAAACAAGTCTTTGGAGCCGTGAACATTGTGTGCAGGTGGAAGTCAGTCTGGTAGGAGGAGGAGGAGGGGGCGGTAGCGCGCTTTGGAGCATTTGTGAATGACACGCCTAAATCTACCGGCCAGAATGTGGAATACAAGAACCGGAGAATTATTACCCCGGAGAATCCTTATTTTTTCGTGGGGGAAAAGAAATTGCATGCCTTTTTTTTATGTATCCCATTTAATCAAATGTTTACGTAATAATTTCAAAAAATTACGAAACCACATTTGATGGGTATGAAACAGCTTCACGGAAGCACATTATTTCCTTCTTCGAGTTTGATTCGAAAATGATCCACAGAGTGGTGAAGAAGTTGACCAGCAAGCACGTTCATGTTTCAGGGCTGAACAAAATGAATGTCAAAGTCGCAGTTTGCTGCATCTGCTCTGTGATACCTAACAGCACTTAACCATCTACCATCTTCTGCGAGTAACACTGTCGATTTTTGCATAAAAATCGATAATTTATTTCACAGCACGAACAGCCGTGTGCTGTTGCGCAAAACAAAACCTTTGCTCTTGGCAGCTTTTTCTTCTTCAAAACACCTAGAAGAATGGAGGAGCTCCTTAGAAAAATCAAATTCCAAACCAATGGAAAGAAAATTCCATTTCCCAGCAAAACAAGTCACACTGTCTGCTTTGTGTGTGTTTAATATGCGAGAAAATCGAAAGCAAAAGTATCCAACTTTATCTAATATTAAAGCAGCTTTAACTTGCTTTCATGGTTCAATAATTGAAAGCACTTTTAATTTCATGGATGAAATAATCACAGAGACCTGAAGTCTATATTATTATGAGTAGTTATAATGAAGAAATTAATATAGTACTTGCATTTCAACAAATTGCTAATTTTTTATATCTGTAAACATTATGACTATTGTATATATATATTCAGTTAATATTACCTTCAAATCTTGGAAATTATTTGACACTATGTGATGATTATTATTATTGTATTATATTACTACCCAATGTGAAGAAGCTGTATATTTATGTTATTAAAGTTACAATAAATATTTTGTTCTCTTATATTTCCTACTAGCAGTACGTGCACGGCGTTGCCCGTGGAATCAGAACTTCAACAAGATGAAAAAAAGAAAAAACGACTACAATGACACGAAAACGTTTTGAAAACAAAATCAAATTGAAAGAAACACATTGATTTTCCCGCTTATTTTTCTTCGCGATAATGGCATTTGAACGTTAGGAAAACAGTACAGAGTACGTTAATCCATTGCAATATTAAAAAATTTCAAAGTGAAAATCATTATCTAATATGCTAACTGCTAAAAAAGTTGCTTGATTAAATAAATTAATATATGTAAAAATTTATATATGAAAGAAGAGTGTTGGATGAAAACCAAAAGAATGTAAGAAGCAGAGCAAAAAAAAAAAAAAAATACATGTAAAAAAAAAGCGAATAGCTGGTAAAAAATTCAAAATATCCGGGTTGTGGTCATTCAACCACTAAGTCTTGCAATGTTAGAGATGATGAATTAAACTGATGATCTTGATGAGAATTCTGTATGACAGATGGAACACACTTGCGTCATTTCTCCAAAGATCAGATGCCTATGTCGGTTGGTTGGTTGGGGTTTAATGGCGCAAGAGCCATTTTTGGCTAAACTGCGCCAAACATATCATAGATAAGCAAGAACACGGTGTCATTGAAAAGGTGCTTAAAGGACCACAAGAATGTCACTTTCGCATGATATAAAAGTAATTAAAATCAAGCAATATATAAGTGAAATACGAGATAAAAGTTTATAGACAAGATAAAAGACGTTGAACCAAGTAGAGTTAAAAAATCAGCGCAACTTTTTCAGTAAGAAAAACAAATAAATTTGCTTTAGCAAAATAATAAAAGCGGAAACAAAAGCATTTGTGCAAGAACTGGGTAAAGTGAAGAAAAAAACCCTACCGCTTCCGTGCAGTAGAAGGTGGAGGCGGAGTTGTAGGACAAACATTTTCAGGCGTGTCCTCGAGATCTTCCGACATATCATATTCACGGGTGTCGCCTTCTGATGCGCTAGAAGAGCTCATCTCGACATCAGCATCCGATTCCAGAGATTGTAAAACTTTTGCTTTCTCTAGAGGGAAAGCAACCATAGAGTCTGGCACAGGGCCAACAGAACAAACATGAGCAGATTTAGTACCATTTCTGGTGACCGTAATATTACTTTGTTTGGCGATAGATTTTGAGGCTTCGCTAGGTTCTTTATCTGTAAGTTGTGGGGGTTTGTAATACTGAGAAACTTTGTCAACAGTTATGTTATCCTGATTAACCTGAGAATCTTTTTGGAGTTTTTTTTCCTATTGGTGACAGTTTTGAAATCGGAGAAGTCAGGTGGATTTTTGTTACTTTCCGGAACTTTGAATTGAAATGGAACTGTTTCATTATGAGTATCGGTTAAAGAGAGTTTTAAAACAGAGTCAATAGATCTGGGACAGATTTCGGAAGGTGTATAGGATGCTTTAAATGGAACAGAAGGCAAGATTGTAGGGAGGATTCGAGTACTTGTAGTCTCAGGTTTTTTCCTCACTGCACTAGCATAGCTGGTTCCAGGAGCTGGTGTGCGAGACTTAACAATTTGTCTGGCTTCAATATACGAAAGTTTTTTGTCACTTTCTCTGCAATTACCTCTTTCTCAAATTTCCATGAAGAACAGGAGCGAGAGAAGGAAGTGTGTGAACCTTTGCAATTAACACACTTTTCTTCTGCGGTACATCCTGAGCTTTCGTGACCGGCTTCCGCACAACGGGCGTAAGTGAGAGTCCCGCGGCAAGAATCCTTGGAATGACCAAAGCGCTGGCACTTGAAGCATCTCAGGGGAGTAGGGATATAAGGTCTAACGATTAATCTCATATACCCTGCTTTGATGCACTCCGGCAGTTTTGGAGAGTGGAACGTGATAATCAGATGCTTTGTGTCGAGGTGGTGGATTGGTGGTTGGTGGATTGAGGTTTAATGGCGCAAGAGCCATTTTTGGCTAAACTGCGCCAAACGTATGGTAGATAAACAGGATCACGGTTATAAAATATATGGTATTATATTAAAAGAGGTAGATAAAAATCTAAAATAAATTTGAAATTCATAGTTGCATATGAAAAGATAAAATTATGTTACCAAAAATGGATAGATGAGCGATGAAAAGAGATAAAAAATACAAGTTTTAAAATATGCGAGATGTAAAATATGTCTTAAAAATCACATGGTGGGCAAAGACCAAATAAAAGTCCAAGGACGAAATCCATATAGAAAAAATGTTTAAAAAATTAAAGAACTAAACAAATAAGTTTAAACAAAACATTTCAGCGTAGGTCGTTTGTTTGCTTTTTTTTAGTTGGTTGGTTGGTTGTTTGGGGTTTAATGGCGCAAGAGCCATTTTTGGCTAAACTGCGCCAAACGTATGGTAGATAAGCAGGATCACGGTGCTAAAACATATGGTGATATAGTAAAAAAGGTAGATAAAATTCTAAAATCATTTTGTGGTTATTCATAGTAACATAAGAAAGGATAAAAGCATGTTGCCAAAAATGGATGGATGAACGACCAAAAAGGATCAACAATGCAAGGTTTAAAATGTTAGATATTAAATATGTCTAAAACGTCACATGGTGGGCAAACAACAAGGAAAATAACGAGGACGGAAACTAAATAGATAAAATGCTAAAAATAGTAAAGAAGTAAACAAGCGCATCTATACAGCGCATGCCATTAATTGTTTAACCAAAACAAAAAAAAAGAAAGCCAAGTGAAAAACAGAGCAGCAAAACAGCTACCCGTTTTTGTAATTCGTAGGAATATATTTATGTTTTGTTTTTTCAGATTTAGAAGAGGGTGGAGGACTAATAAATGCAGGCGAGTCCTCCAAGTCCTCAGACATGTTATATTCTAATGTATCTCCTTCTGATGCAGAGGAGGAGCTCATCTCGGCATCTGCATCAGATTCCCGAGTTTGTAATACTCTTCTTTCCAGTGGAGGGAGAACAGCCATAGGTAGAAGTGCAGTGTCAACAGAGGTAGGTTTGGGAGTGTCAAAGGGCTTCAATGCAGATTTAGGACGAGAGGTGTTATCCCTTGTTGGAATAGTATTGGGTACTTCACGCGAAGAGGTTGTGTAAAATTTGGAATTTTTTTCTGCTGTGGTGATGGTGTTATTTGTTGTAATAGGAGAGTCTTTCTTCAGCTTTTTTTTGCTCGTAACAAGTTTAAAATCCGTTAGGTCGGGTAAAGCAGAAGCTTTTTCACATAACGGAGCGACAGATGGAAAGGAAGACTGGTTGGTCATTGCAGGAGGTGCTCTTGGTGTAGAGGCGGACTGTTTAGAACTAGAATCAGCAGAGATGTCTGGTTTGGTTTGAGAGGATGGAGCAGTTGATTTTTTCACCACAGAAACGTAACTGTTTCCGGGAGTAGGTGTCTGAGATTTTATGAGTTTTCTGGCTTCCTGATATGAAATCTGCTTCTTTATTTTCGTGGAAATTATTTCTTTCTCCTGTTTCCATGCAAAACAATTCCGAGAAAATGAAGTGTGTTCCTCTTTGCAGTTAACACACTTCTCTGCACGGGTGCAATCAGTACTTTCATGTCCGACTTCTGCACAACGGGCGCAGGTTAGTGTCCCGCGGCAAGAAGTTTTCGAATGTCCGAAACGTTGGCACTTGAAACAGCGGAGTGGGTTCGGTATATATGTCCTAACAGAGAGGCGCATATATCCTGCTTTAATATGTTCAGGTAATTTGGAGGAGTCGAAAGTTAGTATCAGGTGCTTTGTATTGAGGAGCTGACCATCCCTCCGAATCGTAATGCGGCGCACATGGGTCACTCCTTGACTATTCAGTTCTTCAGTTATTTTCTCCACAGATTCGTTAAGCAATTCGCCACAGGAAATAACGCCCTTAGACGAGTTCAATGTAGCGTGGGGTTTAACAGTAACGGGAATGGATGACAATGAATTTAATTTTACTATTTGTTTGGCTTGCTTCGGGGATTCCACTTCAACAAGAAGGTCACCAGACCGAAGTTTTTTAGTCGATTTCACTTCGCCTACACTGCTAGTTATTCCTTTTTCAACTAAGAAAGGCGACACATTGTGAAAGGTTTCATTAGTATTGGAAATTCGTTGAATCACAAAGTAGGTTGGAAAATTGTTTCGTTTCGAAGTTGAAGCAATTAGTTGCCCACTGAAGGGACCAGATTTTCGTTTTCCCATATGACATTTGTCGGGATTCAGGCCCGACGGCACCGCCCACCATGGAGCCCAACAAGGGAAGGCAGCCACCGGCTCTGGGTATTCCCAGCCTCGGCGCTTACCTTGGTGCTAGTCGGAACCTATACGCTGAGGGTCACCCCCGGGGACAGTGACCACCCTTAACGCCAAGCCCAAGGAGTGACCCCTTCGCTTGATCCCCTTGAGCAGACCAGCCATGTGACTGGGATACCAGCCGATTGATACACCGGGGACCGAAATGTACCACCCGTCTAATGGGTCGCCACGCACGGCCAACACGTGGGGGTATGTTGCTGTCCATGAGAAGCAGGAAGCAAACAGAGCGGCAACAGCTTCTCATGGAGAGCTCCCTCGCCTACCCTCGAGGGAAGGAAGAAAAAAGCAGAAACTCAAAAGGAAGGGCAAAACTCGAAAGGAGATCAGACACTAGGGTACCTCGGGGTCGTGAAGCCCGTCACACCTAAAGAAGATGTGCCCCTGAGGGGTTGCTTTTTTTTAAAAAATATTTTGAAAATAAAGTACAAAACAGAAAAGCAATAATGCTACCTGTTTTTATACTTGTTTGCCTTTTCAGGTTTGGAAGGGGGTGGAGGACTGATAGCTGCAGGTGAGTCTTCCAAGTCCTCCGACATATTGTATTCTAAGGCATCCTCTTCTGATGCAGAGGAGGAGCTCATCTCGGCATCAGCATCCGATTCCCTAGATTGTAAAATTCTTTTTTCCAATGGAGGGAGAACAGCCATTGGTAAAAGCTCAATGTCAACAGAAGTATGTTTGGTGGTTTCAAACGGTTTCAATGCAGATTGATTTGTAGATTTGTTATATTTTGTCGGAAAAGGGTTAGTAACTTCACGGTGAGAGGTGGTGTAAAATTTTGCGATCTTTTCTGCTTTGGCGTTGGTATTATTTGTTTTAGTAGGAGAGTTCTTTTTTAACTTTTTTTTGTTAATAACCAGTGTAAAGTCAGTTAAGTCAGGCGAGGCCAAAGCTTCTTCACTGACCGGAGCAACAGGTGGAGTGGAAGGAATCGGTAAGTTGGTCATTGGAGGAGATGCTCTTGTAAGGGATTTAGACGGTTTAGAAATAGAAACAACATAGGCATCTTTATTTCTGTCGGCGGAAGGAGCAGAAGCTGATTTTTTTGCGACAGAAACGTAACTATTTCCGGGTGTAGGTTTCATAGTTTTTACCAGTTTCCGGGCTTCGGGATAGGATATTTGTTTTTTAATTTTTGTGGTGATTATTTCTTTTTCTAATTTCCATGCTGAACAGTTTCGAGAAAAGGAGGTGTGTGCGTCTTTGCAGTTGACGCATTTCTCAGCAGCGGTGCATTGAGAACTGTCGTGGCCTACTTCTGCACAACGGGCGCAGGTCAGTGTCCCGCGGCAAGAAGTTTTCGAATGTCCGAAACGTTGGCACTGGAAACAGCGGAGTGGGTTGGGTATATATGCCCTAACAGATAGACGCATGTATCCTGCCTTAATATGTTCAGGTAATTTTGCGGAATCAAAAGTTAGTATTAGGTTTTTCGTATTTAGGAGCTGGCCATCCCTCCGTATTGATATACGACGTACATGGCTGACCCCTTGGCTTTGCAATTCTTTAAGGATTTCTTCTGTTGCAACATTGAGCAATTCTCCGCAGGTGATAACTCCCTTGGAGGAATTCAGAGATGCATGTGGAGAGACAGATATTGGAATATTAGAAAAATTTTTAAGTTTCACTATTTGTTGAGATTGTTTCCGAGAGTGGACTTCGACCAGCAAGTCGCCAGATCGAAGCTTTTTAGTGGATTTTACCTCACCGATAGTTTCGGTAATGGCTTTTTCAACTAAGAACGGTGATACAGTGTGAAAAGTTTCATTAGCAGTAGAGTTTCTTTTAATCATAAAAAAGGTCGGAAAATTTGTTACTTTTGAAAAATTTGATGAAATTTGTTGCCCACTGAAGGGACAAGATTTTCTTTTACCCATATGATATGGCATATGGTTCAGCACCGACGGCACCGCCCACCACGGAGCCCAACAAGGGAAGGCAGCCACCGGCTCTGGGTATTCCCAGCCTCGGCGCTTACCTTGGTGCTAGTCGGAACCTATACGCTCAGAGTCACCTCCAGGAACGTTGACCATCCTTAACGCCAAGCCCCAGAGAGTGACCCTTTCGCTTGATCCCCTTGAACAGACCAGCCAGGTGACTGGGATACCAGCCGATTGATACACCGGGGACCGAAATGTACCACCCGTCTAATGGGTCGCCACGCACGGCCAACACGTGGGGGTAATTTGCTGTCCATGAGAAGCAAGAAGCAAACAGAGCGGCAACTGCTTCTCATGGAGAGCCCCCTCGCCTACCCTCGAGGGAAAGAAGAAAATAGCAAAAAACTCAAGGGGAGAAATAAACGGAAGGAGAAATAGACACTAGGGTACCTCGGGGTCGTGAATCCCGTCACATCTAAAGAAGATGTGCCCCTGAGGGGTGCTTTGTGTCGAGGAGCTTTCCATCCCGCCGCATACGACGTACAGAAGTCACTCCTTGATTTTCCAATTCTTTTGTTATTTCTTCAACAGGAGTATGCAACAACTCTCCGCAAGAAACGACTCCTTTCGAAAAGTTAAGTGTGGCATGTGCTGTGACAGTTACGGGAATAGATGACAGGTTATTTAGCTTGATGATTTGCTGGGCCTGCTTACGTGAATTCACCTCAATAAGGAGGTCACCAGAACGAAGTTTCCGAACTGATGCGACTTCGCCAAGTTGTCCTGAAATTCCTTTTTGAACCAAGAAAGGCGACACATTATGAAAGGATTCAATCTTAGAAGATGTTCTTTTAATAATACAAAATGTATCAAAATTGTTTAAGGTAGGTATTGGTGCAGTATGACGCCCACTTAAGGGACCAGATTTCTTTTTGCCCATACGACATGGTAAAAAATTCGGGACAGACGGCACCGCCCACCACGGAGCCCAACAAGGGAAGGCAGCCACCGGCTCTGGTCATTTCCAGCCTAGGTACTTATCTTGGTGCTAGCCGCGACCTATACGGTCAGGGTCATCTCCAGGAACGTTGACCACCCTTAACGCCAAGCCCCAGAGAATGACCCTTCCGCTTGATCCCTAGCAAACTAACCAGACAGTTAGGATACCAGCCGAATTGATACACGGGGGACCAACAGTGCACCACCCGTCTAAAGGGTCGCAACGCACGGCCAACACGTGGGGTTTTTGGCTGTCCATAAGAAGCAGGAAGCAAACAGAGTGGCGACAGCTTCTCATGGAGAGCTCCCTCGCTTGCCGTCGAGGGATGGAAGGGATCAGTAGAAAGAAGACGGCAAAGGGGAGGGTAAACTGGAAGGGAGTAAAGATCCCTGGGTACCTCGGGGTTGGGACACCCGTACTCACCTACAGAAGATGAGCCCCTGAGGGAATCAGATGCCTATGAGTGAAACGTGAAGGCGAGTCAATATGACATCTACCTCTCGTATAGGAAGAATAGACCACAACCAAATGCAGGGCTTGACAACATGCGATTTGTTGAGAATATGATGGTCCCATTTTTCCTACCAGGTATAAAGAAAGTTGACGATTTAAGAACTTTTTAACGTCACAGTAGGGAAATCCTAGTGGTATAAAAGAAGCACCAAATTTTGCTTCAAAATCAGCCGCTTCGTTACCAGGGATACCCACATAACTCGGAACCCAACAGAAAAAATAAATGTGGAAGAATACCCGTTTGCAATATTACCAAAACAAGTGTCCAGGCCAAAGTGCTACAAACATGCAAAATCTTAATATGGAATGAATGGACAATGGCATTTAAGAACTCGTGGGAAGCCCTTGATAGGACTGCGGGATCTGAGAAAGAATGATCATTTGCTGGGAGGATCTCTGCTGCTTCTTGTAGTTCCGACAAACTCTTCCTGTCCTACCGAATTCGACTCCGGCTGATGAGTTCAATGCTTGCCTTAAGACTTCGCCATTGTGGAAGTTTGTTAAGAGATTCATGTTAAAATCAAGCACGAGAGTTCGGCTCTTTAGAAATGACAAAGCCTAGCATTTCGCATATAAACTCTAACAAATCGCTGAAAGCATATTCCCAACTGATTCAAACAGTGAAATTAGCTTAACAGATGATTTTTGCTTACAAAAATCATGACTGGTTATGTGAAAAAGAAATTTTTGCAGTCAAAAACGATGCTGTGCATGAATTGAATAGCCGCATTCAAGATATTATACAAGGCCCAGTCACCGAGTAATGAAGTGAAATTTCCCATAGAGTTTTTATTTTTTGAAACTCACTAGACCCTTCTGGAATGCCACCACATCTCATGCAGCTTAAAATTAGTTCGGTCATTATTCTGTTACCTAATTTCGATGCACCAAAACTTTGTAACAGAACCAGGCTCAATGTGAAAAGGCTGTTAACTAGTATCACAGAAGCTACAATATTAACAGGAAAAGAGAAAAGTAAAGTCAGAACGTGTTCATTCCTTGGATACCGTCAGTTCCAAAGATATACTCTTCAGTTTCAAGAGCTCACAATTTCCTTTTAGACTTGCTTTTGCCATGACAGTTAACAAGGCCCAAGAGCAGTCAATCAAGTAGTGTGCTTTATGTGGAATGTTCAGAGCTAGCTCACCAAAACACCTCTTTATCCACGCTTCTAGGAGGAAAGACAAAAAATGTCGTATACAGGCAAGCACTGGATTAGTGTAAGTCGTTGCAGCCTTGTTCTATGTAGTCAGAAAACTATATATTTGACTGTTTACTGGAAAAATCTGTATACTCGCTTTAAACATTGCATTACATTAGATCGGCGACATTCAGAGGAGGCTCAGTGAACTTGAGGAGAGACCATTCAGTTTCTCGGCAAGTCCAGAATTCATGCTTCCCAGACCGACAGCAAAATCCTTGACATTTGACGGACAAACATCATGGACAGTCTTTAAGACTCAGTTTGACAGCTCTACAAATGGATGGACGGATTTTGTGAAAGCCAGTCAATTTGTGGCGTCGCTCCGAGGATCAGCGGCGGAGGTTCTTCAAGGAATTCCAACTGATAAGTTGACAGATCTAAAGACCATCCAGAAGGCTTTGAAATCCAGATTTGGAGACAGCCACCTGACGCAATTTTATGGGACTGAACTGAAAACAAGAAGACAGGAGCCAGGTTTGGTTTGGTTGTTTGGGGTTTAATGGCGCAAGAGCCATTTTTGGTTAAACTGCGACAAGCAAATGTTAAAAATCAACACAGTGGTAGTAAAAATTTTAAAATTCAATGAAAATGTGAAAACGAACTTATTTGAAATGAGCCAGATGTACAGAAAGCAAAAAACAAGTTAAAAGGACTACATGTTCATAAAAAACCCAATGGTCTTTAAAAAATTAAAAATATTTGGATGGTATGTCTCACCCACCAAGTCTTGCAAGGTTACAGACGATGAATTAAAATGATACTCACGATGACATTTAAAAGAAGGACATTCAATTAAAATATGATTAACAGTAAAATCAACTTGACAAGTAGGACTTATAAGTATAACTTATTTTTCAAAGTTTAGTAAAAGGATAAAAGTTTGCTTGTGCTTTTAAAATTTTAAACTTAATTTATTAATTGAATTTGGAACAAAAGTGAAAAGCGTTATGTTATTAATGCAAATGATTCGGCTTTTCAAGAAGTATTAGACACTATTCTGCTTTTGTTCGAAAAAATTCCGCGTACTTGTTGAATTTAAAATTATGTCCTTAATTATTTATAAATGAAATTAAATTTTTCTCATGTTGTAGCTAGTATGATTTATATGTAAGGAATGAATAAATTTTAGAATGGTTAGCTAATGTTTTCTGTTTATCTATACACAGTAATTTTATTTAGAGTGTTGGATAAAGAGATTATCTTGAACAAAAAAGCACCTTGACATTAAGTGAGAGTACTTTGCATGGTTCACAATTTTTTATATACTTTAAAGGATACTATCAGTGAATGTTATAATAATAGCGGCTAATTTTGCAGATGGCTGTCTTAAATTTGCTTATCAAATTTGTTAATTTTACTATGTTATAAAGCTCATATTTTATGCAAGATAAATTCATATTTCTAAGTCCATTCTATAAAATATGCCTTTCGTTTCAGAAATTGAAAATGAAAATGGCAGCTTATACAAAAATAAATGTAACCAGTGCATTTAAAGAAAACCCTTTTGGAGTTGCTGTTATCACCCCAAGAATGAAAAGGGCTCACAGCTTGAGAGGCTCTGAAGAAATTCTTTCTGTTGATGCAACAAGTGCATGTGATGCTGAAAACCATGCATTCACATTCATGTGCACACTTTGTGCTGCAGGAGCAGTACCTGTTGGAATTTTTATAACTAAGGGACGGACAGAAGAATATTATAAACAAGGTTTTCACTTGCTTATGTATATAATGAAACAATCAGCATTTAATGGTAATGGGGCTCCAGCCACTTTCATCACAGACGACTCAGAAGCATAAATAAATGCAATGAAGAAAATTTCGCCTAGTAGTTCAAATTTTCCATGTAACTTTTCATATAAGGCAGGCTGTTTGGCGGTGGCTTTGGGATTCTAAAAATGGAATCCCAAATAACAGCAGAAGACAATTAATGGCCTATTTTCAGTCAATACTGTATGCTTAGTCACCAGCCTGTGCAAAGGAAACCTACTTGAATGCTATTGCGTATATTGGAAGCTGCATTCCAACATATCCTCTATCGAATGCAAATTTAATGCAAATGTGGAACAGAAGAGAATTGTGGTGTTTCGCTTTTAGAGATGAGTCTGTCAAAGGCCACAACACAATTTTTCTTAGATTGCAGTAAGAATTTTTAAAGATGAAGTGCTGTCACGTGTCAGAGCATAACAATGTTTTCATTTTAATCGACTTTTTCTCAACGGCATTGGAAGGATATTACAACAGGAGACTACAAGAATTTGACGATTTTAGGAATCCTCGTCCAAGACTTTTTCTAGAGAAAATGAGGAAAAAGGCTTTACATTCTAGAAATCCCATCAATCCAGAACACGTAAAAAAATTCAATGTAATGAGAGTCAGTTTTCTGTGCTGAGTGAGAATGTAACTTATTTCGTTGATATTTAAAGTGCTTGTTGTTCGTGTTCTGCATGTAGGCTAGGAAAATTTTGCAAACACCAGTTTGCCTGTATACTACCACTAAAATGTCTGTGGCAAGAACTTCCTTGCAGATGGAGTTAAAGAAAAACACGAAATAGCCATTTTCGCACTAGGACAAGAAGCTAATCCAGTTGCAAATTTATCAGCCATTTAAGATTAAATGCATTATATCCCAAAACATGCTTATATCCCAACACTCTATTGATGGAACTGCCCCTTCAACCTCTCAAGTCATTTACAGCTAGTAATTCCTCAGAACATAATATTCAGCCTGAAACAAATTCAAACAAAGATCAGCGAGAAAAGTTGATAAAAGCATTCAGGGACACTCTTGAAAAATTTGAACCTTCAGGACCAGGTAAAAAGCTTTTTATTTTACTATGTTACAACGCTTATATTTTACGTAAGGTAAATTTATATTTCAAAATCCATTCTATACATATGCCCTTTGTTTCAGAAATTGAAAGAGAAAATGACAGCTGATACAAAAATAAATGTAACAGTTGCATTTAAAGAAACCATTTTGCAGTTGTTGTTATCACCCCAATAATGAAAAGGGCTCACAGCTTGGAAACCTCTAAAGAAATTACTTTTGTTGATTCAAGTTCATGTGATGCTGAAAACCATGCAAACACATTCATGTTGACACTTTGTGCTGCAGAAGCAGTACCTGTTGGAATTTTTATAACTAAGGGACAAACAGAACAATGTTATAAACAAGGTTTTAACTTGCTTATGGATATAATGAAAGAATCAGCATTTAATGGTAAAGAGGCTCCAGCCACTTTCATCACAGACGATTCAGAAGCAGAAATAAATGCAATGAAGAAAATTTGGCCTAGTAGTTCAATTCTATGTAATTTTCATGTAAGGTAGGCTGTTTGGAGGTGGCTTTGGGATTCTAAAAATGGAATCCCAAATGACAGCAGGAGGCAATTAATGTCTTATTTTCAGTCAATGCTGTAGGCTAAGTCACCAGCCTGTGCGAAGGAAGCCTACTTGAATCCTATTGAGTATATAGGATCCTCACAAAGTGCATTCTGAAGTAGCTTATTTAGGTGCACTTCTACTTAGGCGACTACTTCCAGCGATGCTTTGAACAAATTAGATATCAGGTAGGATAAAGTTGCAGATGTATTGTCTGGAAGATGTGCTATATGAAAACGAAACTGCCGGAAACTCAATTCCTAGTGATTGTATTTCGAATTTGCAAGCTCAAATCAATGAACTTTCATTAAAAAATGATAGGATGCCACAGATTCGTCGATTCAGAAGTAAGGATCGGCGAATTAGTTCTCGCAATCATTCTGCAAGTTGTAATAATCGGTTATGCTGGTACCACTTTCGAGACCATGTATTGCTTGCGTGAAATTAAAAACCGTTCGCCCTGTGTACCCAGTCCCTGGAGGAGTTCAAAGTGCTAAAAACCAACGCTTTGTAAAAATTAATATCGATATTATAGGTCCACTTCCTTCAATGCAAGGATTCACCTACTGCATTACAGCTATTGACAAGTTTTCAAGGTGGCCTGAAGCTATGTCACTAGCTGACATCCGAGCAGAAACAGTTGCTTAAGCCCTATATAGCGGTTGGATGGATTCTTGGACTATCTTGATCATGCGGCAAAATCAACTTTTGTGTACAAAGATTCGAGTTTAGATTTTTACGTTCGAACGGAATTCCAGCAAAGAGTAAGCCTCCATTTACATTGCTTGTTGCGGCTAAAAAATGCCCCTATATACAAAGAGGATAGCCAAAATGAATATGTAAAAGAATTCATCGACAAATATGTATCTTGCTCAAGCCTGCTCCCAACAAGCCATGTTCAACTGCAGAACCACAAACATACTTTTACGTGTCGCAAGGGCAGAAAAAATAGAGGAAAAAAATGTCGATTTGACATACCATTTTTTCCACTTTCAGAAACAACTATATTGTCCCCTCTTTCGGATGATGTTCCTGAAAAAAGATCAATGAAAAAAAATGAAATTCAACAAAAACTCTTTTGTATCCACAAAAGGCAAGAAATTATCACCTTAGATCAGCTCTTGCTGGAATTCAATGTGACATATCATGAATATGTAAATATAATACGAAGTGGACTAAAGCGGGTAACTGTCTTTCTCAAGCGCTCTCCACATGAGTGTATGATCAACTTTTATAATTCCGAATTGATCATACTTGCTTAAGCCCTGTATAGCGGTTGGATGGATTATTCGACTATCTTGATTCGGAATTCCTCAACGGATCTCAACAGACAGAGGTTCACTGTGTACAAGTGATGCGTTTCATCCTTTAGCAAAAACCTTCGGAATATGTCTTTCACACATTTCTGTCAACCATCCTCAGGCAACTGATACAATCGAACTTCGAAAGCTGCTATTATGTGCCATACATTTGTGCATTGGGTGTCTGCATTAACCGCTGTTTTGCTTGGGCTTCCCAACATCTACAAATAACTCCAGTGCTCTCTTTCTGAGATGATTTATGAGGAAAATATATGCCTGTCCAGTCAATTTTTCGTTCAACCAGAGGGTACGGAAAATAGCTTCATTAAGAAATTAAAAAGCCATATTCAGAAACTCCGACATCCAATCATGCGGCAAAATCAACTTTTGTGTACAAAGATTTGAGTGTTTATTCACTTGTCTATTTGCGTGTAGACGCTATCCACCCTTCCCTGCCCATACCTTACACAGGACCTCAAAAAGTTTTATTTCGAAAAAAAAAATTTATTCATCCTTAAGGATAATAAAAAGGGGACTGTGAATATCGACAAATTTAAAGCAGCTCATCTTTTGCCGCACAGTTTTAATTTGTCTGAAAGTAAACTTGCGTCTCCTAGAGTAGACACATCATCTCCCTCTCCTTTAACAACGGAGCCTTTATCTGAGAAACTACCCGTGCTGGTCGGTGAGTTGATTTCCCTACTAAGTATCAAAATTTTGTACCTTCCATCGACGTCATCTATCAACAAGACCACATCAAATACATCATTGATCACCATAGAACAGTTACAACGAAGAGTGGAAGTCCTGAAAATACTGTCACTTCTTCGCTCTCCTCACCTCTCAAGACCAGTACATCGCCTCCAGCCGTGTCCGTCAAGTCCTTCTTAATCGCCTCATCACTAGAACCCTCCCCTTATAATGAAAGTAACTGTACTAAGCTAACAATAACTATTATTATTAGATATTTTGATGCTGTCAAAGACAAAAGATCTTGTATCCTGTTCCTAGATGAAGTTGATGCTCTAGCAAGAAAAAGGACACCGACAGACAATAGACATGATAGAATTTGTTTGAATGATTTGCTTATCAAAATACAAGGTATAAAAAAGTAGTTTTACATTGAATCTAAGTTATTATCTATTTATTTTTAGTTTTAGTAGTTAAATTAGGTGATACTTCTTGAGATGAAAATCTATAATATAATCTCACTCAGATGTGGAAGAAGAACCGGGATTCGGCTACATGTCAAGGAGATTCAGATAGCTTACGAGATCGTAAATTTATCTTTATCTGTTTACAAGTTAGCATCCACACTACTGCCTGCTTTTATGATGATTTAATATCAAGTTATTTGAAATTAGTGCTAATATTTTCTTTCAGCATTTTTTTGTTGTTTATTTTGTGTATGCTTTTTTCTCTGAGTGTTGGGAGACATTATGAATACCGATCATTTTGATAGATTATGGGATCTTCAAAGCATGGGACAGCCGTTACCTATATATATATAAAAGAACAATTTTTTTAGTATGTATGCATTTGGCGCCAAAGTTGTATCTGTATAGGCATAAAATTTTGCGAATAAAATACATTATTTAGCGAAATGATTCTTGGTATAATAAGGTTCAAAAAAAGACCATGCCTTCATTATACGCCCATATTTTAAATTAACAGTACTCCTGGTGCCATCTATATAAAGTATTTTGGAAGCTGAAAGTACGGAACCGAATAATAACTACTTATTACTTTTAATTTTTTCTACTATAAATAAATGAGAATATGTGTATGTATGCGTCCGTGTGTGTTGAAACTCTACAAGACAGAAAAAGAAGGCTACGCCTATTGGGGTTTTCTGGGACTTTGAAAATATGAGATTTCCGATAAAAAAAGTCCGCCTTCCACATTATCCAAAACATCCGAGACCGATTTTATGAAAATCACTACGAAGCGGAGTTCATCATTGTTTGCGATGTTTACAAAGAAAATCAAGATATATTGGATGATTTGGATGAAACCCAGTTGAGATATTTTTATGAAACGCTTTAAAAATTTCAACGGTCAAGTGATGTGTTTTGTGAATAAATTTTCAGCAACTAAGCTTACGTGCGATTTATATTTATTGTGTCCAGCGAATGACACATGATGTTTCGTTTTCTTCAAAGCAGTCGTAAATGAAATATTCCGATTTTTAATGTGCGCACCCTTAGTTTCAAAAAGTCTCACCTCAGCTATTATCGATTCTCTGTGCGGTAAGAGGATATAATGTGCCGCATTTCTTCTAATTTATGCCATGTCATTTTGTGTACGAAAGAATACCTACTGAGTTCAACCAAATTGTAAGTATTTCCTACGAGTATTTTTACGAACTGAATTTGTTCAAGATACCTCCTGTTTCAAGTTGAATTAATGTGAAGTTTGAAATTCCTGTAATCAATTTTTTCTGAAATATTATTTATTTCATTTTATTGTTGGCTCTGTACACCAAAATATTTTGAATTTTTAGTGCAGCAATTACCAACGTGGTTGGTATGTACAAGTTGGAACACACGCGCTTTTGTCGACAATATGTTACCCGTGGAATCGAGCGCAATAGTTCCATCGTCAACCCATCGGCAAGATCGCTCACGTCATGGCCAGTGTTTCGAGTTGTTCAGTTGTGTAATAATACGCGGGTTTTTAAAAAAACTTATAATAAAGAATATTTATTACATGTTTAATTAAATAATAAAATATCTTGTATTAAGATATTTTCAAATAGTTAAAAATGACTTGAAAGAATTTTTTCAGTTATTTTATCTTTCTCGGATCACATAAAAGAATTATTTTTATTGCAGCATCATGAAATTAATAAAAATCTTTTGCATGGAATTCTTGAACTCGCTTGCTCATATATGGGAATTTATCACTTGGAATGCTGTCCTCGCCTGGGTGGTGGATTCTGATCCTTTTTCGTTATATTAAGGTTCCTTCGGTGGTTAGGTATGTCGATGAATGTGCAAGAATAGATGTCTGGTGAATGGGATGGCCAAAAATATTAGTGCCCAGCTGAATGGAAAGGCGAGTGGAATATTTTTTTCTTTTATGAATTAATGAAAGTAGGTGAGAATGCGTGTTTGCAATTCTGTATGGACAATGGTTTGCTTACTAAGTGATATGAATGTCCTGTGTGTGGCGAGAACATGAAATTGGTTCATAGCGATAGTGTGGTCTTGTAGAAAGAGAGGAACGAATGCACATCAGATTAAGAGAGCTGTACGTAAGGGTTCCTGGTTTCAAGACAGCCATTTGAGTTTGGGTATGATTCTGTGCTTGACTCCATTTCTACTTATTTATTTCATCAATTATAAGAAGCAGATTTCTTACATTCAATGAAAAAGCGAAGCTACTAGATTCAAACTCTGCAGAAAACGATGCCGCTGGTGTTTTTTTACGTTAAAAAAACCTGCCCGATGCCCACTTTAAGATGCCGAAGGCATTACGAGCACTGTTAAAATTCTACATTTGAAAGGGCAGATAGTGCAGCGACAAATCACAAACGCATTGGGTTCAAAACGAGTCAACATGAAACGATAAACCTTTAATTGTGACCGATGCACGTTTGTTTATCTTTAGCTTGGCGCGGTTTTAATTACGCTGTGTTCCAACTTACAGATTTCAACCACTAACGTTAAAAGTTGATTTTGGTATTATATAAATTTTCATTGTATGCTTTTGATTTAGAAGTATTCTATTCAATTGATATAATGTGCGTTTCGTGTTGGCAATTTTAGTTGAATATTCTTTGGAGTTGTTTATGACTAATGCATGCCATAAGAGTAATTTATTGATTCAGTGTAGAAAATAAATAGCAAAATGTTAATCGTAAAGTTATTCTTTTTCGGATTTTTGTTCATTAACAACTGCATATGTTCTTCTTTTAATATTGTAGTTTAGAAAAAGTGTTTCTTTCCATTGGTATATTTTTATTGCATTCATGATTGAAATTTGATTTGCAATCCGGGGTGACTCAGATTTTATTTCCTGCCTGGCTGAATTGATTTTTTTTATAATAAAATATTAAGCTATTACTTATTCTTGAAAACGTAATTAGAAATTCTTTTGCGGTTTAATTCTTTGATCGTTAGAAATAATATTTTTTTATCTAAAATTTTGAAAAATAAAATCGGTAGAAAGTATAAAAAGGTAGAAATTCAATAAAAATAATATAGTTTATTAAAAAGTTTAATTAAAAAATTTCAGAAATAACGTTTCTTTCATATTTCATTCGTGCTATCATATTAATGTAATTTTTTTTTTTTTTTTTGAAAAAGTTAAATAATAGAGTTTTGCCATATAATGGGTTAAATTTCACATTACAGCTAAGCGAAATCAAGGATAACCTCTTAAAACGGGGATTTAGGCGGTATAAAAGATGAGTGCTTTTCTCTATTTTCATTATAATTGAAAAATAACTGTTGAAGGTTCCCAAATTACGTTTAAAGGAGTATGATCTTAAGCCCAGATCATGGGTTGCATTAAGGGAATAATTTTGTCGTATTGAGGAAGATGAAAATTTAAGGGAACAAATCAAATTACAGTATTTACTATTATTGCTGAAACCAAAGGTTGGATGTTGGGTTTTTTTGGCACTAGAGCCATGTTTGGATATACTGTGTCAAACGTATGGTAGATAAGCAGGATAACGGTGATAAAATGCTGAAACCAAAGGGCGTGATAATGTTGACAGCTAACCATCATCCAAGAATAATTACTTGGAAGTAAAGGAACATTTCAAGTCCCTATTTGGCAGGAAAGAGTTACCGATTGAAGTTTACATAAGGGATCTTAGTAAACAACAAATCAAACATAAAATCAACTGATATTTATACTATAAACTTGATTCATATTTAAGCGCGTTAGAGAAATTAGGTGTGACAATGTCCAATTATATGTCCTGTACCCATTTCTGAAATCGAGCCTTCCAGCTTGGGACAGTTATATGCTCAAAAGAGAAGTCAAAAAGCAGTATCCAGTCGTTACAAAGGAGAAGTTTCTGGAAAATTTTGTCTTCCCTGTCTCATGAAGTGGAAAGCGATGAACATCCTGTTTTAGCAGAAATTGCATTTTGGAAGCGACAGCAATTTTCAGTCAATCAATAAAATAATTTTATTTGTGAGCAGCAAACAGATACATTTTGCAAAATTAATAATAGTAACAAATAGGATTTTCTCGGACCAGTCGTAGCATTTCTTAGGAAGAGGACCGACACTTACCCTGAAAAGTAAAAAGAGACAGAAGAGCTTTCATAATGTGTTAAAATAACGTTTTCAGCTAAAACAAAAATGTAATTCATCAAATACTGTAAAATATTAAATTAGATAGTGTGCGTAATATTTCAACTGAATTGAACGCGATTAAATAATTAAAAAAAAATTCTCCACTAAATTTTTATTCAAGAACTAAACTGTATTTTATTTTTATAGACTTTTAATTAACTTGTTTTATTTTATGTTTGTAAAACTGAATTTTTGTAATAGATTTTTTCCACACTGCTTTATTGTGCTGGAGTTTTTAAATTTGGTACGCTTATGCATACTCGATGGCAATCTACTATTTCTAATTTTCGTAACTTAATTGAGTTTGAGTTTTTTTATTACATTTTGATTCCATGCAAGTAGCGCCACCTAATCGTCAATATAAGAAAAATTTGGTTCCAAGAATCCATACTATTAATAATAATGAATTAAGACTGAAAAGTAAAAAATTATTTAAATAAAACATTCTACTTTTTAGTAAACTAATAAAAGTATATTTTTAACTTTAACCTGGCAAAAAATGGTGTAGGTCTAGTAGGTAATGTAGTTCTGCATATCTTGTCTCCGTGGATGCGTTACTGATAAAAAAAATTATTTTATTTATACTATCAGAAACTACAGGGTGTCCAAAAAATATATTCACACTTTGAATATTTATTTCACAAAGAATTCATTACGTACATAAAAGCTTCATCGCTGATATTAATTGTGGTCAAATCGTTTGTCGATAATATCTAGGCTACTATGATAACATCGCCGGATAGAATTGCAAGGGGACAGAATGCATATTTTTGAAATTAGGTTTAAGATAATCAAATATACTAAACTATGTATGTAAATACTTGTAATAATCCTACTTTAAGTCTATTTCTTCCATTTTCGCACCCAGTAAAATAATACAGTGGTTACAAGTTAGAAATTCATGCTAACATATATTTGTGTGATAGCAGCCTTTTCAAAAGAGCTATTTTCGAGTATACAATCAGGTGAGAAAGCGCAATTTCATTTCAGTTTTTTTTATTGGATATTATTCATGGAAAAAAACACATAAAATTGATGCATTTTTTATACACTTTTGGTAATATTTTTGTAAATGTAAGACAATTAAATCTTGCAAGATTTTTTTTCAATTTTTAAATAATTTTTAGAAACCTTAAGGACTTAGCTGTACTTGCAAGCCTTTCCAAGCTAAAATTTTTGTACCAAAAGAAAACCTAAATCTCTAAGAAAGAAGATCAGAAGGTATTTGCAGCGGATGGACTTGTGATTGCAATTTTTGTTTATAGTGGTTGAAAATAATGAAACAGCGTTTAATGCTATTTCAGTAGTTTAAAATATATTTTGATAAAATTAGACAATAAAAATTTCTCAAGAAGGTTGCTGGGATCTGCATTCTTCCCTGTAAACACTCAGATGTTGAAGACGACAACCGAGAAGACGCTCTCACCTCCAAACTTTCGTACCACACCAGCTTGTTAATGTGAAAAATACTTATAACAAAAGTATTTTGAAAATGGGAATGCAGTACAACCAGATGAATGTAGATGACGCTCTTGT
>BGPR01012130.1:33770-46079 GCA_013235015.1 Araneus ventricosus
CGCTCTTGTAGCTAAGTAAACACAATTCCCGATATAGAAAACTTAATTGGAACTCGCAGATGTTTTTTTATGGTGAATATCTGAGAAAATGCGAACATCATTTTTTTAGCAATCGAGATTGCTAATGGGAGAGCCTTATGATACAGTTTGATATTTATTACTTCGAACAATAGAATTGGTCGCTTGAGGAGGTAATCATTTGGAATTATTTCGTTTTATTATTTATGTTATTAATATTTTTAGATACTTTAAAGAAGAGTTTGGAACAATATTGGTTTTGAATATGCATATTTTCAATTATGAATAAGTATGTGGAGGACTGTATACGTAAATTCTTGATGTAGAAATTACTGATTTCGGGTTTTCACTGTAACATATACATATTCTAAGCAAAAAATCGGGAGAAAATAATATTGTCCACACATGCAAATAACCCACTGTGCGGCGCCAAGTTCATCAGTTGGTATTTGAGCGCATTTTCTTTAAATTTTTGCTTTTCATTTGTCGGTTGTAGATGATTTTGAGTTACAATCATTATGTTTCAGGAGTCTGGGATTATTATAGAAGGACCACTGTACCTTACGGAAGGCATTACTTATCGTAAGAGACAGCACATTGGCCGTTTAGGCCTGCTGGAAGACACTAGTGATGTCTGAGGAGACGCCTATACGAATAGAAGAACAGCAATGTGAGAGTTGCTATATTCAAGGAGAGTAACACTAGAGGAATGTCTCTGTCGTTCGTGCAGCGGAACTTGACCTTGACAAAACCCTGTCCCACAGCGCGTGGCGTGACGAGCATGGTCCGAAGTTTGTCATACCTCGCGCCGTCGTAACTTTTTGTTGCTTGAGGTGATTCGACCTTTCCAGTGAAATGTCATTAAATGCTCAGATATCAGACTTGTAGATCGACGGTTGAAACAGCCAATCCGAGTAATAATGAGTCTTGACGTTCCCACGGCTTGAGGTATGACAAACTTCAGCCCAAGCCATACGCCATGAGAATAAGACTTTAGACCAATCACAAATACGAAACTCGAGTTTGCCAAACCACACGCCGTGGAAACAAAGCTTAAGATACTGCAACAGAAGGCCGATTCGAGTGCCTCTACTCACAGCAAATCATCGGCATCGTTTTGAGGTATAACGAACCAGTGGTCGAGTTCGTGTATGATGCAAACCTCCATGAGGCTATAGATCCAACAAAGCATCTTGCAAGTTACTTGTTGTTCGTTAATGACGTGAGAAATGTTTTTATCGCGTGGTTCCTTTGGAAAAGTATAATCATTCATTAACAGAAAATCACTATGTTCAGCTACTTGGTGACCATCTCCAGTTCTTTTAATTAATTTTCTCACCCAAATGACTAGGTTCCAGGATCATGATATTCCGTGTCCGGAGTATTGGACTAATATTGCAGGTTTGAAGAGCATTCTGGACAATTTCAGCACATGAGTTGGCTGAGGAACATATCTGAGATTTGATTGAAAGAACCGTTAGTGTATAAGATCCATCATACTTAATTGTAACTCACTTCAAAATATTTCCAATTTATTCTCCATACATTGTTCATAGAGTTATGGATCACCACAGTCAAGAAATTTCAGGCGGCTATTCAGATATCAAGGGTGAACATTTCTCTGGACTGCGCCTGCAAACTAACTGCATCCAGGCAACAGCGAACTGCTAACCATCAACAAGCTCAAGAAGCCCCACACGGTATTAAATAGGTATTCTGCGACTTTGGTACTTCAGTGTATGACATTAAAGCTCTCTATATTCAGAAACTTTCCTTCAGATCGATAGTTTGAAAATGCATAATAATAAAAACCATTACCACAACTATACCCCCAGAACAAGTTGCGTTCTTCATGCAAGGAGGGTATTCTATGTAGAGTCCTTCAATGGCTCCTCTGGAACATTCTTGACCTGAAAAATACAATGCAAAAAATTCATGTTAAAATGAGTTTACCCAAGTTACTATTAACTGTGTCCGTGTTTCTTTAGTGTAGTGTAAAACAAATTTAGAAGCGTCCCAAAAATATGAAAATGGATTAAAAATAAATTTTAAAACTAAGTATTGGAACCAAAATAGGAAAAAAATGCATTATTTTAATGCAAAAATAAAACGCCACTCCCACAAAATAGATAAATGTTTATATGAATATTAATTATTTTAAATTCCTTAACTCATAGAAGGGATTATCAAATATATACAAATTTATTCGCAAGAGCTACACCGTTGAGAATCGCTGATATAACATTCTATAATTTTTTTTATACAAACAAAAGTACTTTTTGCATAAAAACTCAAATAAAAATTACTTTCTTAAATACAAGTTAAAATATTTTTAATTATAAATAATAATCGTTTTCTTTTAAACAAAAATCATAGTATTTTTAATAAAAAATGAAAAAATAATGAAAATGAAAAATAATAAATCTTAAATGAAACTTTTCATTTAAGTCAGCCTTGGAAGAAATCATAATAGTTAGTTTTAAAAAAACCTGAAAATTTTTAATACTTTAAATCGAAAGCAGAAAAGTTCGATTGGATAAAAATTTAAAGATTTATTTCTCTATCAATAAAATTTCTGTAACAGTTTTCGATTTAAGTCAAAACTTCACACAGCATTTAATTTCTGTAGTCTCACTTTCATCAAGTGGAAACAAAGTTCGACAAAGCAATTCTTAGCCACTCATTGTTGAGCCAAGATCAATAAAAAGGTTTAATTTTTCTAATTATTTTTCTTATTATTCAACTTCATGTCAAGTTGCTTAACATATTTGAAGAGCTGAGTGGATGAACATGTTAAGTGACGTATTTGAAAAAATTGAGATAATTGGGCAAAAGAACTTGAAGTCTAGTTTAAATATAGGAAGTTCATTAAATCTTTAAATTAAAAAAATAACGAAGTTTTCAGTGGATGAACATGTTAAGTGCACGACCATTTGCCGTTTTGTAGTGGAAGAACATGTTAAAGGCACTTATTATCTTCTTTCATCAGAAACCTCTTAAACTTGTGTAAAATAACATCTGCATCCATTGAAACCCAACATTTTTCAGCGCGGGTTTATTGATTAATTGATTTGTGGGTTCGTTGGTTGATGGAGATTTAATGGCGCAAGAGCCAATCCTGGCTAAACTGCGCCAATCAAATGGTAAAATTCTCAAATCAAACGAATTGATTTGTGGGATTTTCTGGCACAAGAGCCAGACATGGCCATACTTCGCCAAGCATAAGGTTATAAAATGGAACTAATTTAAAAGTTTCATGGTTAAATGTAAAAGATGGTTAAAAATTGAGAAGTGAAATGCAGGATAATTTACAAATACAAGAGGTAAAAAAAAAATAATATCCAACATAGCATGCCAAAGTAAAAGCTGGAAGGACAGACCACCAACTCATGTTTAAGGTAAAGTAAGAAAAAGGTAAAAGCAGAATCCATTTTTATATTTCGTAGGTGTTATAAAACTCAAAAAAATCCCCACCAAATTGCAATTTCTCTCGTTTCGAAGACTGGTGTGGGCACTGCTTATCGCAACATAAGAAAAATTATATTCGGTTGCAGGTAAATCCTCTAAAGATTCACATAAATTGTATTCTAACATGTCACTGTCTGATGCACTCGAAATGCACATTTGGGTATCAGAATCATTTGACGGTGAAACGTTAGATTTTTTATGTGGAAGGACGTTAACTGATTCAGAGTCTAGGCGAGTATGTGAAGGTGGTGGAATAACGCTATCAGTTACATTTTTAGAATTTTGAACCAGAGTAGGCGCAGTTTTCAGAAATTGAACGGGTGAAATTTCTAAAAATTTAGAAACTGTGTTGAAATTTCTTTGGTGATCTGCTTTAAGATCAGATGCTTTCTTCTTCGGCTTCCTTCTCTTTTTGACAGGTTTCAAGTCCGAAGCAACTTGTGCAGTAGTAATTGGTGAAACAGCAGTGACAATTTCACTCGACGGCCTTGAATTGCCTCCGATTGATAAAGATGATTTGGTAAACGAGTCAGTTTTCAAGGCAGCATCAGAAGTTGTAGAAGAAATAGAAATTCTTGGAATGCCTGAAGTATGGGGAAAGGTCAATAATGGTACTGACTGTGTCGGCGTATGTGGCTTAATTGCCGCCAATTTAGTTAAAGAGGGGCAGAAAAATTTTGTTATTTGTTCATCTGTTTGTGCAGAACTGCTAAGATCTGACGGTTTAACTATTAAAACATAATATTTGTACAAGGATGCTGATTGTGGTGGTGATATTAGATTTTTAGCTTCTGAATATAAAAGATTTTGCTTTATTTTGATCTCTTCAATTTTTTTCTCAATCTGCCACTGTGGGCAGGATTTTGATTCGATGAATGGGTCTGCTGACAATTCACGCATTGAGGTTCTCGAGTACATTCTGTGAAAGAATGACCAACTAATATGGAACTAATATGGAAACATATTAGTTTTCCCCGGCAAGCTGCTTTAGAGTGATATCTTTGGCAGATGTAACAACGGATGGGATTTGGTATATAAGGACGAACATGGCGAAATAGGTATCCTGCTTTAATGGTTTGGGTAACTGACGTTTATTAACGGTTAGTACAATATGCTTAGGAAACAACTTACAACTTTTCTATCTGGTCTTCATTGCGAGTCACACATCATCTTGAACTGCAAAGCTACACGCTCATAAAGAATAAGAGAAATTAACGGCAGATACAAGAATTTTTTGAAAATATTCACATTTTTTCCCTCAATAATGGTTTATTTCAGTATTGCCAATGTAATTGATTCTTATGAAGTTGAATCAGGACACCACCTTTTTTATTAGTTTAAAAACTTTTCACTTAAATTAGCTTGTTTAGCTCTTTAATAGCTAAACAAACTGAGCTGAGGTGGCTAGTTCACTTCTCTTTTAGAATTCAACGAAACTTTAAAGATCAACTCATTGTCTCTTCAGATTCTTGTTCAAGCCAGAATAAGAATTCAACCACATTTTTCCTGTATCAATATCTCGCTCTAAAAGAATATTTCAAAGTAATTGAACATAAGTTTCCTAAAGTAAGACATTCGTATCTTGATAGTAATCGAGATTTCGGAAGAATTGAAAAAAATTTAAGGAAACTGGAGACTATATTCCTTCCAGAACAATACCGCAAAATTGCAATCCAAAGTGGTAGAAACCACCATGTCACTAATATGACTCCAAGCTTTAGAAATTTTAGAGATTTCCATACTAAACTCCAGCTCACCAATAGAAAAGGGAAGTCCTCAGGGAAAGGGGGGTCCTCAATGAAAAAGATGCTTTCCGAGACAGCGTTAAGTGGATTACAGGAGAAGAATTCGGCTCGTTCTTGTTTAAGAATTGTTATGATCCTTAACACCTAGTACGAAAAATGACTTGAGGAAGCAGATAAGGGGTTCAAAACAACTCGTCACAATTGGAGAATTTGAGTTAGAAAGAGCAACCGATACCGAATCGAAGCAGAAAAGAATGAAAACATAGAATCATTTTATTAAAAAAGAATACAAAAATTTTTATGAATCATTAATTTAAAAAGAAATAGTAAAACATTAACACTCTCCAATGGGTTTGATGGGTCTTTTAATGCTGTTCCAACATCCATTTGCTTAATTTTTCTCGTTTAACTTGAGCTGAAAATGCGTACAGTTTTATATTTATACAATTTTGCTGAGCATTATTATGTCTATCATGGGCAACTGATACTGGTGCTAAGTAAATTGCAGAAAAGATGAAAAACTTAAAAATAAGCTTCCCTTTCTTAAAAAGAATATATTGTTTTATGAATCATTAATTCAATAAAATCAAAAGATTATCATTCTTCAATAGTTTTGAGGTTTAATTTTGTTTCCCAAACATTCATATTATTTTGTGATATTTTTTTGGACGTGTGTGCTATTTCAACATCCAATTTGCCTAATTATTTGTTCAACTTGTGATGAAAATATATAGTTTTGTAATTATACAATTTTTCTAATTCATTATTATGCGCATGCACTTAATCTATCTCTAATACGTTGATGCGGAAAGGAATATGTACTAAACATGTTCTTCCATGACTAAGCAAAAATGTTTTGACGTGCGAATGGAAGAACATGTTTAGTGTAAAGGATTATTACATTCCTCTATGATTAAAAGAGCTAAAGCCATATAAACAGAAAAAAAAACAAAAAAATTGGAATGCTTTTTCGCCTCTTGAGTGCCAGAACCTCAAAAAGTGAGTGAAAAAAACGTAACCTCTAAATTTTAAAGCTAGTTTTCTCAAATTCGCTTAACTGTCACTTAACATGTTCATCCACTCAGCTCTTCATTTAAGTTCGTAATCTTAAAACTACATCAGTATCTTAACATTGAATTTTGTTTGAAGTTAATGTGATGCCATGGTAATTTTTTATATGAATTAATAATTATCAATCGTCTTGAATTAATCAAATACAATCAATATCTATTAATAATAAATTTTGTCTTGAAGTACTGGATTCAAGACCATTAACTGATCTATATAAAATACCGATGGCAGACGATGTTTTAATCCATGACGTCAGTCATCCCCCCCCTCCCCACCATTTAAGTGGTTTTTGCTCTCTTGTATCATCACCTGTATGTTTTTTCAATTGTCCTTAACATCAGAGATGATAAAAAAAATTTATTGATTCCAATGAAAATAAATCTTTTTCCACATTAACTTGCAGAGGAAAAGAATAAAACTTGTTTTGCACAGACATCAGACGACTTTGAAAAAGAGAAGATAAAAATATAAAAAAATTCATTCTACAATTCGTACAATACGCTAAGTACTGTTGTATTATAATGAATACAACGTAAAATACAAAATATTAGACTGAATATTGTAATATTTTGTAGACTTCCGTATTTAGGAAAATTCTCAAAATGTTACTTGAATTTTCTAGATCTTATTTATGAAAACAGAACATATATGGAATTCTTTTATAATTATTTCATTCAAATGACCAGAAGATTAACTAATAAATAAAGTAGCAGATAATGAAAATATAGTCTCAATATTCAGAATGAATAACAAACATTAAAAACTAACCTTGGTGTTACAATTTCTAAATATTGCCTTAGCTTAAACATTTAATAAAGAACAAATTCAGACAGACCTTGCCCTGCGCAGGTTTCGAACATTTTTATTTTTGCATATAAGGACGAACACCAACATTATCACCAATCACAGAAGATAACGTTACACAGATCATAAAAAATTAACGCATAGTGATAGTCAAGTATATTCGTAGCTTGGCGATAAAAAATACAGCAATAGTAATATATACAATTCATTACACACATGTGCAGCAAACAACAGCGCCATCATTGTATCAAATATTTCATAATATTTACAAAATTCAATTACAGAATGTTAGGTTATCCGTAACGAAATCGGGAAATTTTATATTTCAGCGTTCCTTACCTTCTGCGGCAGGATGGTGACAACCGACGTATCCGGTAGATTTGAAAACGCAAAAAGAACCATCTGGACACGACTGGTACGGACAGTCCTTTACCCCCGGGATCGCATACAGGGCCTGAAACCAAAGATACAAATCCGATTTTAAAAACTGGGGTAGGGAGTATCTAGAAAGAGTTGGACACATGCGTTTTTAAAAAAATAAACAACTGTTCACATCACGCACAACAGGTGGCGTTGTCTAAATGCTGTAATTTGACTCTAACTTCTTTTATTTTCTTATTCAGAATATGATTCTAATCGCTGTTCTCTGATTAGTGTTGGTTATTTTCATTCACTTAAAATATAATAAATGGAAGAAGATATTCTACAGAAGCCTACTACTAATCAATTAGTGACTTCAGCTTAACTATGGATTATTCTATATAACTGCGCCATTGACGGAATCGGAATCCCTCTGCTCCTGCCATTTAGAAGGAAGGAGCACCCCACAGGGATAGTAATATCCATTGGGGCAACTGCCAATTTGGCAGCCCTGTCTGCCTGCGCATCACCCACAATTCGAACGTGAGATGGTACCCAACAGAGCATAATATTAAAACCTCGTAAAGCGAGTTTGTTAAAAAGGTCTAAAACATTTAAAACCAAAGGATGATTATGAGGGTGAGGATAAAATGAACTCAGGGATTGTAAAACACTTAGAGAATCTGTGTAAACAATAAAATATCTTTGCGACCTGTCAGATATTTCTTCCAAGGCAAATAAAACGGCAATTATCTCTGCTGTGAAAACCGAGCAGGAGGAGTGAAGTTTAGTTTGAGTTTGGTTTTGTGGCGCAAGAGCCATAGGATTGACCATGCTGCGCCAAACTATATAGAGATTCGTCAAAATAAAAGTATGCAGAGAATAACAGTTAAACCTCGTGAAGTGAAAGCAGAAAGCGGGAGAGAGAAGAAAATATGGTTGAACAGACATGGGTTTAGTTTGGTGGAGTTTATTGGCGCAAAAACCATTTTTGATTACGCTGCGCCAAACATATGGTCTACGATAAAATCTTAGTATAGGAGTTCAGTTAAAAGCAGTGTCATACGGTATGAGGTGTCTATATATGAAGTCTATAAAAAGCTTGCAACAAGGAAAAAATGACCTAAAAATATGGTAAAAAAATTTTATATCAAAGAGTAAAAACCAATCATTCTTAAAAAAGTAAAAAGTTGTGGATGATGATCTTTGTGAAGGATGTCTCTAAGAGTGATACAGGATGAGTGGAAACAGCGGATGCGTTGAAGATTAAATTGCTGACATTCAATAAGAATGTGGAGAACAGTCATTTGGCATTGGCATGCTGTACAGAGAGGTGCGGGTTCCCCCAATAACAGATGCCTATGCGTGAATCGAGTGTGTCCGATTCTTAATCTGGTAAGATTGATTGGTTGGTTTTTTATGGCACAAGGGCCAAGATTGGCCAAGCTGCGCCAAACTCACTTAATCTGGTAAGAACTGTGTCGAGTTTTCTGATAGGTAAATTAGGCCAACAATCGATTAGACGTTTGATTGATTGAAGTTTATTTGTGTTTTTAAGATCCCATTGAGCTTGCCATTTTGAGTGGAGGATGGATTTAACATATTTTTTGACTTCGTTGACAGGGACAGGAGAGTTGAAACTGTTGGTGGCAGACCTTGCAAGATTGTCAGCTAGTTCATTGCCAGATATACCGACGTGAGAGGGAATCCAGCAGAAGAGAATAGTGAATAGTACAGACATGGGAGTTCCGGGAAAAGGGCAGATACGAAATTCCCTTTTCGTATTGGCGCTCCCTCTCCTTATCCTAAATAATACCATTAAGATCAATGGATCTGAGGATTTTCAAAACTCATCAAAGCCTAAGGGGTCTATTCTGGCACCCCCGGTTGGGTTGGGAGACGTCACTTTTTCCGCACGTTAACAACGGGTAAAGTGACGTCTCCCTACCTTACCAGGGGTACCAGAATAGACCCCTAATACACCCAAGAGCGACTAGTTGACAGAGAAGCCACGCCAGTTGAACATGACTTCCAAGTTTGTTTGACATTTAGAATACAGACATGATAAAATTTAAAAAATACATCGATTGTGGTGAGACGTCGTGTTGTTGTCTTGCCCCGTTGGTAAAGTTACATCACGCCGCCTCCGGTGCTTACTTCTGGTCAACGCTTTAAAATCTGTTGATTCAAAAACAGAAATTTCATTACTAAGATGGTTGTGTGAGGTTTATTGGCGCAAAAGCCAGTTTTGGTTAAACTGCGCCAATCGAAAGGTAGAACTCCAGCGCACTAGAAAAAAAAGGTAAAACACGATAAGAAGTAGATGACAGACAAAATTGTAAAATTTGAACAAAATATATCACAAAGATCAGAGTAAAAAGTGTTAAATGTATGTATAAAAGCCAATAGCTTTTTAAAAGTTAAAAATGTTTGGATGTTGTTGTTTTTTTTTTTCATCCACCAAACTCTTGCAAAGTAACAGAAAATGAATGAAAATAATGATCACGGTGACATTTAAAAACATGGACATTCGACTAAAATGTGATTCACAGTAAAATTCTCATGACTTGTCGGACACAATGTTTCATTACTAAGAATGATTAGTTCAGAGAACCGACGATAAATTTGGAATTGGTTGTATTGTAGGCACATCTGCAAATACGCACGCAATTTCATAAGAATTTATTCCTGAATGTATTGTTACGAACATGGGAATCACTTCCCAGCAATGTTTTGGTTTGGTTGGGCAGAGAGTTTTATAGGGGTAAGTATGGAATGAATGGCAGCGGTCAGGTCTGGATCCCTGACCTTGGCGACAAATCGAAGATTCCCGAAAATGCGATTATTTTCTCTATATTCTCTATTAGGGGCCCAGATCCGGATTTCTCCAGATGATTCCATGCGATGTCACGGGCTGTCGGGGAGACTATAAAAGAACCGTGCTCGGATCGCAGTAGTGTGTTGATCGACTGGAACGCCTTTGAGGAATCACTTTGGAGATTCGTCTGCAGTGTGAGCTGGAAAGCTGGTCTGAAGCGCTATTGAAAGTGCTGTTAATCTGTTTAAGTGCTATAGTTCCTGTTACCGGTGCTTCGTGTTTACGTAATATTCGTGAATAAATCGTCTTTCACCGTTAACTTGCTTGTTGAACTGTTTTCACCGTACACACACTGGATGATTTTCGTCAGGAGAGTCCTGGAAGCGATACTGGCTCTTTGGCCCTCCTTACATCTTAAGGATGGTCTCCTTTATCGAAGTGGGAGAGATGATGTAAGCGGCAACTAATTCTGCCGAAGAGAAGAATCCAAGAAGTCCTGCAAGATTCATGACAGCGTAGGTGAAGGACACTTTGGAGTATCAAGACCTTATGTTAAAGCAGGGAGCGAATCTATTGGGACCTACTCCGCGCCCGCGACGTCGAGAAATGTTGCAGAGAATGCCAAGCTTGCAGAGCCGAAAAGGACCCACAACAGAACAGGGAAAGTCAGTGACGGCACGGGCTCCAGCAGAGATGTTTCCGATCAAACACCGCGAATGCCCTCCGATACCCTCTTTGGACGACCGAGTGATACGCCTTCCTCGCCGAATGCAACATGAATAAGTTAGAAGCACGTTTGGAAAGAATAAAGGCGTCTGCCAGAGAGCTAATTAAACCGTCCAGCGAACGAAAGAAGACTCTTTACGACTTCTGAGAAACAGACTACCACTTTAAGAAGAATGATGTAATCTGGATGTTAATCAGAAGTGACGGAGAGGGCGGAGTCCAAAGCTAAAACAGAACTGGGAAGGACATTATACTGTTGTCAAGAAAATGAACGATTTTGTCTACAGAGTTCAAAGGTCGCTCATTCACATTAATCGGTTAACTCCATATCAGGCTACCTATCATAGTTGTACGTAACGAGACTGCCGGGACGTCAGTCTTTGTAGAGGGGAGCAGTGTTACGAAAATGGAATGTCGCTTCCCGGCAATAGCAGTGTTTAGGTTAGGAAGAGACATTTACAGGGGTCTGCAGACGGAGATACTTGAATAACGTAATAGTAAAATTGCAATTACTGTTTTTACAAAACAGAAAAATTCGTAGATTTAAGATGTCTTTTCTAGAACTTCTGAGTCGAGGTAATTCGATATTGGTTGGATCGGTTAATAATAATGGAGAAGAAATCCCACCAAGAAATCGTTTGCGCACTACGGAGAGATTCCAAAGCCGTTCGTTGCCGAGATCCGGATCTCTCCCGAGATTTGCATGTGACGTTATGCCCGGTCAGGAACACTGTAAATACTCGGCAGTAGGATTCGACGACGAGCTCTTGGGTGCAATGTCTATAATGGTAAAAGCGTTTGCTAAGCCGGACATGGCGGTGGAACAAGCGCCTCTTAAAGCCTCTTGCTCCAACAAGAGATCAATATGGTTTGTAGGAAATCTTATAAATTAAAGAAAACTCCTTCTACACCAATAATCTCGTGGTGGAACCCCCAGCTAGAAACCAGAAAGAAGGAAATAAGCACCCTCAAAAGAAGAGCACAAAGATCATTCGACGCAGAAAAAGCGCATTTTCAACTAAAAGCAAAAATTAAACAATCAATTTTCAAAAAAGAAGTTCTTTCCGCCAAACGCAACTGTTTCAAAAGGAATTGCACTCAGGACGAAAATGTTTATGGCAAATTCTTCAAAATTGCCTTCAAGAACTCAGCTCCCCCCACGGATTTATTTACCCTCATAGATAATCAACAAAGAGGTTCTCCAAAAGATATAGCAAAGTCAATACTTAAAACTTTATATCCAACTACAATAGAAACAACAAACCAAATACAATCACCCAAACAACCAATTATTGAACC
>BGPR01012131.1:0-17638 GCA_013235015.1 Araneus ventricosus
TGTGTGTGTGTGTGTGTGTGTGTGTGTGTGTGTGTGTGTGTGTGTGAAAAATTAAAAACAACTTAAAACTCAAAATAAAAACACAGCAAACAAAAAAGACGGCTTTCAAACATATGTACAATGCCCCTGGCAGTGGGGGCAAGAGTGCAAAGCACCCAGAAGTCCGAGAGAATGGCAATGACACAGCGATAGCAACACGTATATCAAAAGAACAAAAAACAGAATTTAGCAGTATCAAAAGCATTTAGAATCAACAAGAAGCTAGTATGATCAAAAAGGAGCGCAACAATAATAACAGAGAATAACCCCCTCTAAGCCTCGTAAACACAAATAGACTAAATACAAAATAAGAATTAATAAATGTATAAACTAACAAATTTGAACACAAAATCAAATATCTCCATTAGTACAGAAGTGTGGTTCCAGATCTCATAAGAAACCGCACAAAAATTACCGAAAATATTTAAATTATATGAACACCGCAAATGCCAACTATCGTAAAAATTAGAGTTGAGTTGATACCAGGTTTTGCTGTATCAGGTACAAGTTGATACTGATACGCGCTTGTACCTGATACTTTTACTTGATACTTTTGTATCTGATACAGCCGATAACCGATCCCTTCCTGTCGGTACGGAACTGGGTAGTCGGCAATCGGGTATTGATACGAGATTTCTGCCTTGGCGATGCTAGCATGTGTTATGTGTGTGTGTTTTTATAACTACTTATATACATTATTTCTTATATACATTATTTCTTATATATATTATTTCTTATCATTACCTGGAATAAAATTATTTCTAACGCATTTTTTAAACTTTTCTTGCAATGTTTATTAAGTATATAAGATTGATGGGATTTTCTATGATTAAATAAATATATTTTGGTTTAAGCATTTCTTTATTCGAAACAAATAAGTAACTCAAACAACAGAATTATTATTAGTAAAATAAATTAAACATAAAAATTAAATGATGCTGAACATGAATAGAACTTTCAGAATATAAAGATTTAAAAAATATAATTAAACAGAAAATATTTGTATTTTAATATATAAATATACGATAAAATACTTAAAAACAAAATGAAAATGAAACTGTTGCTATCAGTCTTTTAAGTTTTAGAAAATTCTTTACTTTTTAAAAATGCTTTAAGAAATAATGCACAAAATTAAAATTAGCAACTAAAGCTAAAGGTAACAAGCAATTTTGGAAGAGATGGAGATAATAGCTTTTAAAGCTAAAGTTAAAACAAAAAAACATGAAATTTCTCTTTGATTAAGAAAAGAGGGAAGTATATTAACAAAAGTATAACATTGAGAGCATAAAAGGTACAACAACAAAAGAGTTAAAGAGAGAGATAAAAATAATTCAATAATTATAGTTTTAAAAAACTAATTTTTGTACTTAGTCAGAAGATAATCTTGTTCTTTGTCATTTAAGATCAGTACTTCTATCGGAAAAATGAGCTGTCATGGAACGGATGTCACAATCATGCAAAAATGTTTTCTGACTAGTTTTTTTTTAATACAGAAAATTGTACCTCTCTTCTCGCCACTATTTTAATCGTTCTTAATAAGGAAGTACCTACTTACTTCGGGGATCATTCTCCTACCGAGATGTTCCTACACGCGGGTATAATACTGAAATCCTATCGTATCTTTTCCACAAAATTAATGCATTACATATCAATTCCACGCATACCAATCCCAGCTCGGGAATCCCGCCTTCTGATACACTTAACTATTTGTTTCTCTTTTTTCCACCCCCACCCGACATGACTTCAAAACCAAAACCACATCACTTCATCATCATACCTCTACCGAAAACGCTAAGCTTCACAAACCCGGAACTGTATCATTGTGATATTTGTATCATATGATACTTGTATCATGTTGATACTTTCGTATCAGCCGTCTGAAAAACGACGGAAGCGATTAGTTATCATTATCATTCGACTCCGAGAACTGATACCGAGTATCTGATACTTTTGGTCTGTATCATTTAGGTGTAACTGATACTTTTGTGAACCTGATACAAAGTATCAAGTTGATACAGTATCATCCAACCCTAGTAAAAATACATATCTATAAATACAGAGCGTTCAGATATTAAAATTCAAGTATATCAAAAGAATCTGTATATACAGTAAATAGCACTACAAGAACATACATCAGTTAGAGTTACACAGCTTCAAAAATTCCAAAAATCAAATAGATATTATGCCTAGTTTTAAAATAACATAAATGTAGACCTCAATCAAAAACCAGTACCATACTACTACATGGAGAAACATTTACAACAACGTCAAAAAGTGTGCCAACAGGAAAAAAGGATTAAAAAAAGTGCGTATAAAATTAATAATTATTAAATTAAAAATCTCCAGTAAATTACAAATACAAACATTATACTGATATGTTATATGTAATAGAAAGCGGTTATCATCAATCGCAGTCCTCATAAATTGAAGTGGAACAAGTCAAAGCAAAAGAAATACAATGAAAAAACAATAAAGCCGTCACATGCTGGATAGAAAAAAACAAGGAATATTTGTGAGGAAGCAAAGGAAGAAGGAACAATGCAGTGCATAAAATGTTCATACTTGGGTTCATGCATTATGAGCTGGTGTGAATTTGAGAGTCAAAATATATTTTTGCTTTAATTGTGCTAAAAGGATATCTTTGTTTCAATTTGGGAAGCCAGTGGTTTAACCTAGGAAATCAGCTTTAAGAGTTAGGTATTTATTTTTAAAACAGATCGATATACTTAAATCGTTTTAAAGGACATCGAATCTAAAAGCATAATTGCATTCATTAATCATTCTTCCTATATCTTATACACTATGGCATATAAATATTTTAATAGTGTCATATAAATCAGAAAAGACATTAACAATAAGCTATTTATTATTGTTGGTTATTCTATTCAAAGCAATTTCATTCAGAATTCCATCATTAACTTTCGGGAAAATATCCAGAATTACATTAATAAATTAAATGAAAATGGAATTCCAGGCATTCTATCGACGTTTATTTCTCAAAAATTCTTTTTCATCTTTTGACGTTCTATTCGAATTTCATTTTTTTTCTTTCTTTATTCTTTTTTGCAATTTCAATAAATATAATCAAAAATAAAACTGCATAAAAAGCTTCGCATTTCTGACATTATTTGAATGTTTTTATGAAGTTAAAAAAAAGCAATTTTAGTTAATGAAAAACTTACTTTGTGATGTAAATGTTGATATTTCTTATATGAAAAGAAGCGGGGTTTTTTTTAGCAAAACATAAGGAAAGCTACTATATTATTATTTAAAGAAATCAGAAAAGATAAAACGGCATGTTTTTTATTCCATTTTTAGTACTATGAGAGTTATGTTAAGAAGCAAAAGGTTTTCAGTCGATCTATTTCAACAAAAATTTCATTTATTCAGAAACGCTGTTTATAAATTATCAGTTTTTTAGCTTACAAATTGCCACTCTCCGTAATGATATCGCTTATTATTTAAAATGATTTTTCAATCATTTTTTTAGAATAATTCCATTCATTAAATAAACCACATTCGAAAAATATAAAACATAATTAAAGGCTAATGGTTGATTTTCGAATACTACTTGGGAATAATATTATTTTACTCGATTTAAATCATAAACTTCAAAGCACATCCAGAGTATAACAACATAAATTATTTATCCGATGCAAAAACGGCCTTGAGCTTATGAAGATAATATTGAAGACCATATTTAGAACAACTGCCCATGAAAGCTTATTAAAATCTGCCTCAAAATACATTAAAACCCATTCAAAATGCAAATGAAAAGAAGAGAATCTATTAAATAAACTATTTATGACGACGGTAATCTATAAGTTTCCTCTCTGTAAACAGATTATAGCACACATACCTAAGAGATATAGGACACAGTCCTATCTCTTGAATTATTGCAATTATAGCGGACGAACATATTATCGTTTCCTATTCCCTCACCAACTGCGAAGATAAATATGTGCGGAAATTTCCTGCATAGAATGAAATTCATAGTTAGCTGTGTATTTACGCAGCTAACTGTTCCGGATGTCCTGAGCAATGTGTTGGTTTCGGAAGATCTTCCATGGCGAAGAGCATTCTAGAACCAAAGAGCGTTATTGTCGTTGTAGCGGCTGAAAGAGTCTCTTATTCTCCCATCAACTGCCGAGATAATTCTATGGTGAAGTTTCACGACAAAACGTACCGACGAATGAAATTCAGTGACAATTGTGTAAACTGCTGGATTTTACAAACATATGTTACTTTCAGAGGACTCTCCATGGCGAAGGACGTAGTAAATGGCCATCCCATTTTAATAGTGACCATATGGAGCTAGTGAGGCACCGCATTGCGAAAAAAAGTCACTTATCGATTTCATAATTCCGCAGCTATGTCCCGCACAGATCCGATCCTTGTTATTCGAAATTGGAACGAAGATCCTGTTCGGGGAATTGTGAGCCAGGTGGTTGCCGAATAGTGACTGGTCTATCACTGGTGTGTGACAATCGAATGCTCACCAGTGATCCCTAGAGCAGAGTTCTACAGCACAGGAATACAAAACTTGACCCCACAGCATGTCAGGTATGAATTAAAGTTGCGAATATATTGAAAAGTAATTCAAAGACTGCTGTATTTATTCCAATAAACCAATGTACCTTCTTTGTATTATCTGAAATGATTTGGAAATAAAACACGGTAATAGTTTTACATAAAATTAAAGTAACGAATTAGCATAGAACTTGAACGTGCGTCACAGAATTTATGAAGTTGTCATTGCTATTTCGAATTGACCTAGTTTAAGAAAGATGTGAATAATATGAACTATTAGTTCTGTGTACACTGTACAGCAGACCTCGCATCCTAAAAAAACACATCTAAGATCTTCTCTTCATGACAGTCTTAAAGTCTTTAAAGATTTAGATATTTTTTTCGAATGTTAATCTTTTACACAAGTCTCTGCTTTTATTAGTGTTAGCCGCCTTCGGCGACCAGCTTGTTCACCAGGAATATGATTTCAATTGAATCTTGCATCATTTTATATTCATTGTTCTCTTAACAACTTAATTTTAAACTACATATTGTGGTAGATATTTAACCCATGTTCTATTAGTGACCTTGGATCTCTTCTGTTCATTGTCTACACAAATGTCCCTAATGGGGTCAAATAACTGACCATGTCATGTAACCTCTAATTCCCTGTTGTCGGCACTATCTTCACTTTCTTATTCGTCTTGTAAAATATGCATTTTATTTCAACATTAAAATGAAGCGGCACATTTTATGGCCAGCGGCATGTTAGCTGGAAGGAATGAAAACATAGCAAACATAACAATTCAGCTTAATGGATATATTTCTTAATGTAAGCAAAGCAATATCTCGGAGAGCTTGGTTTACAGATTTCACAAAAATCTTGATGAACTAAAATATGAAAGCAAAATGTATTAGGTTCCTATCTCAGATTACAACAACGAAAGAGAAATAGGCATTTAAATATATGTTTAAACAATGGAAACAGTTTGAGTTGCGTTGCAACGATAAAAAGTATCGCTGTAAATTATGCCAAAAAATATTTTTTTAAATTTATTAAAATTAGAGAAAAAATCGTACAACAACTTAAATCACATCATAGTAAAAAGGTAATTATTTGCGCTTTCAGATAGTGTAAAAATGATTTTTGTGCTGTAATATTTTCGAAAGTTATTGAGGAAAACTCAAAAATTTCGCTTAATTTTTAATTAATTAAAATTCTAATCAAAATTTCAAAAAAGGGCTCCCAGGTGCACATTCCCACCGTCCAAACTATGTTTGTGCCAAATTTCGTAGCTCTAAGCCCCGCGGTCTGCCCTGTAGAGGAACAACAAACAGACACACACTCACACATTCTCCTTCATTATTAGTAGAGATTTAAAAGGTTACAATTAAATGTCCGTTTTATCAGCATTAACAAAATAACCATTATGCTTGTTTTTAACAGTATTAATAAAATTACAATAAATGCCTACTGTTTTCAACTTTAACAAAATTACAATTAAATGTCATTGGCTATTACCAGTATTTTTGGAGGCTTTATGAATGGAGTTCCTCTTGGCTAGAATTGCTGATGAAAGCTGAACCTAGCGTGAAACGAAGCCATTACCATCATAAAACGAAACCCAAAAAATTAATAATTCTTCAGATAAGTCGTTTCTAATGGCTTCAACGAACATTCATGTCAAAATCGAAGAAAATGGAACAGCGCGTTTTGCACACTGCGTAACAAGCAAATTTACAGACAAACAGACAAAATTCCGAACGATGGAATTAATACAGGACCTCGCTTCGTTCGGTCAACAATAAATAATATAGTCAGTCGATAGCGGTTGAAATTTTAAAAAGTTATAAACAAAAACATCGCAGTGTACGAGAACATTTCTGAAAAAATTTTAAAATATGCAAAGAATAGAAAAAATATTAATGTGGGGAAACTTCAAATGAAACGGTAATACCGATATAGCTACAACATTAAACATATTTACTTCAATTCAAATGACTGTAAATAGCAACTGCAATTAAATAAAAATGAGTAAAACTCAGTCGCTTAAAGAAGAATTTTGAAGAAATCGACTCGTGTATCAATCAGAAGAATTAATGAGATAGTGTTCAAAGAACAGATCCAAAGAATTAGTAAAACTGTACATTCCTTCTACGAATTGCAATTTAGATAGTACAAAATTAAATGCCACAAGGAAAGCAACAACCAGCAAGCCTATTTCAAATTAAAAGGGAAAAAACAGAGAACGTAGGGAAGAAATCAAATGAAAGGACAATTAGACGGAAAAATAAAAGAATTGCCAGCCTATAAAATGCCAAAAAATAGACAATCGAGAAATGAAATGGGAAGAAAAGATCAGTATATTTCAAACGGTTTGGTTTAAAACTTCGGAAGTAAAAAGCATTTCTTTTTAATATCCAAATGCAGACGATAAATATTACTGGAATTAGAAGAAACGTTTCCAATTTAACAAATGATCTAAAGTAGGTCATTAACTAAAAATCTATAAAAGTGGAACATTTTGATAAAGATTTCGAAAGTGGCGTTACATTTCATAAAACAAGAGAATGCAAATAATTCCTCGGAAACCTTCTAAAAATTAAGAAATTAAACAATGGGACTAAAAGAGAAACAATAAGAAAAAAATAGAATATAAGTTGAATAGATATGGTTGAAAGTGGTTTAGAAACGAAGTTGACTGAAAAGTAGGAATCTTGAAACACGGAATTTCAAGTGAAAAGTATGCAAAAAATAAATTATAAGAAGTTGGTACAGAAGTCTTTATACAATTAGGTAATTTTGAACGAATCTCTGAAATTTAGAAAATAATTTATCCTGAAGTAAAATATTTGGCAATATGATGGAATTAATTTTGCAAATCTTGTTTGAGATAAATTATAAGGAAGTTTTGGGTAGATTCCTTATAGAATATTGGATATATTTCTCACATAAATATGAACTAGTATTCCTTAAAGGAATATTAAGTAGTTTCCTTACATGAATATTAATTAGATTCCTTATAGGAATAAAAGTATATTCCTTATAGGAATGTTTGGTAGATTCCTTGTAGGAATATTAGGTAGAGATTCCTTATATGAATATTAACTATTTCAATGGTTCTCATGACACGACATTCGAAAAATGTCTGCACATCTTCTCCGATCATGGTTCCTACTCAAAACCACCCCTCGTTTACAATTTTGCATATGGAAAAAAGTGAAACTAAATGGAACAAGAACATATTTCCTTAAATATAAAGCCTAGATATATACTTCCAATTACAAAGTTTCATCAAATACGGTAGAAATTTGTGTGAAAACACTTTGGATCCTATGGAAGTCAAAATAAAAAGTTAAGAAAATTAAATTTTTATACGTTCCCCGTAGAGCAAAAGTGTCAATAAGTGAAATGTTCATCTTACACTCATCTATGTATAAACAAAATTTCACGATTCTATCTGCAAAACTTGCAGACATATATTAATTTTTAAATTTCAAGGGCTGCTCGCAAATTTATATGGAGATGGTTATTGCAGAAATGCAAGTTTCTTCAACATATAAAAACAGCGAAATGCAAATATTTGTCTAGTAGTACATCATTCAGTCATCATGGATTGAAAGAAAATTTGCCAATGACATATACTGTTCCTCAGTTTCATTGGCAGATAGTTGCAACTATCGACTTAATAAAGAATGGAACGGCAACTTGAGAAAATTAATTTTAACATAAAACAGAAAAAGAGCCTAATATCGGACAAGAATATAAAATTATGTGCTCTCAGCGTTGTGCGTATTATTCAGTTATATTTACCTAAAGGCAGTGGCGATTCGTCCTTTAGGGTTGTAGAGTTGCAGAACTCATTAAAATTATTTTAATTATTCGTAATTTCGTTTTCATTCTTATTTGCTTACTTCTCTACTCTGAGAGTTCGATTATCTTCGAAAAAAGATCAGAACGAAAAAAGAAGACACAAAATGAATGAAAAAGTAAGACAGACACAGGATGGGGCTGCACACCAAATAGTTTTGGAAAGCCCCAAAATTCGCTCATTGCGTACAACTAAGTGACATAATGGGGCAAGGCGAATAGCTATCCTTTCTGTCACTGAACTTAACCAGAAGTGGATTTTCGGATGCTCCTGTTTTGAGATAAAAATCAACTAATGTTTCTTTTTCTTCCCTTTCAATCTCACCTATAGTTCGCCTTCGAACTCTTTTTTTTCTTATTATTGGCTGTTTTTATGTTTCGGATTCACTTTCAGGTTGTCTGAACGGGAACTTGGCTGGTTCGTGCATATTTGATTTCTCTTATAAAAACGGAACTCACCGAAACCAGCAGGAGTGGCCTTCCCTAAACTTTCTCGTATACTCATTTCTCAAAAACTTTCGTATGCGTGTCAGTTCCCCACACTCTCGCTCGGATAAAAATTTCGAATCTGCTATATTCCTAGAACGCAACAAGTTTCTCCAGGACACGTAAAAACAACAAAACAAACGGAAATAAAATTATCCAAGCAGGATCGGAATTCGCCAAAAGGGGAGAAAAAGCGCCAAGTAGGAGTCATTAAGCATAAGCCTTTCGTCATGAAGCCGCTGCATATCATGAACAGAGATTTCTTCCAGTACGCATGCGCGTGGAGATCAAAAGAAAAAAAATTGAATATGCAATTTGAACACCTCTTTTTTAACCGATTGAGATGAAAATTGGGAACAGAACTATAGTTAATGTTAGCATCCGTGATACCAAGTTTTATTTATCTAAGCCAAAGGGTTTATGATATATAATTTTTGCAAGTAAGCGATTATACAGACCTACAGACAATCAACCCTTTGACGGATTTGGCCCAAAATTTTATGCGGACCTACATTCTTGATGATACAACTGTGTATCAAATTTTATCTATCTAGCTATTCAAGTTTGTGAGCTATCGCGTTCACGTTAACACGGACAGACAGACAGACTCCCCTGAGCGGATTTCGTGCAAAATTTCATAGAAACCTACAAATCATGTGACAAGACCACATTCCAAATTTCATCCCTGTAGATTTAATAGTTTTTGAGTTATTGTGTTCACAGACACACAGACAGACATAATTCCAAAATTGTGTTTTTCGGACTCAGGGAGGTCTAAAACGTGGAGATTCATCAAAACCTCGATTACGACGATTACAATACTTTCTCTTTATATACTTCGTATATGAGAAAGTAAAAAAAGTACTGTAATTTTCTAAAATACAATTCAATTAATTACAACCTCAAGTTTGGGCCATTTGAAGGTAAAGCTATTTTTGAAAAATTGTATTTCAATTATATTCTAGTTATATTTTTCTAGCACTGCTTGTTTCTGAGCAGATGAGCGGTCACTGCTTTGAATATTTTCTGAAGGTTCACATTTAAACCATCTTTGTAAATACTTCAATTAATGTATTATTTGCATAATTTTTAGATTTAGCAAGAGTTAACAAATACATTGTTATTTCTTGATTCTGCCCTTTAAATAATGTTTTTAAATATGTATATTATTCCTAAAATGTACGTCGAAAGACTAGACAAAACAGCAGTGAGAAGTATGGAGAAGTAGTCTAAGTCAATAAATTTGTCTTCTTATATCTCTTTAAGTTTCAAAGATAGAGGCGGACAACTTTATATATGAATAGATGAATGTAAGAAAAACATTTTACTAATTGACATTTTTGCTTTATGGGAGCCATATAAAAATTTTCTAACTTTTTTATTATCAATCCCTCTGAATAGCGAAATATTTTTGTACAAACTTTTAACTAATTTGATGAAACTTTGTAATTGGAAGTAGGTGTTTGAGATCAATATTTAAGGAAATAAAAGCTTGTTCCACTCTTTTGGACACCTTGTATATTGCCCATGTTACATTGTGAAGAATATAGATAAACTAATTTCAATTGGATTTGAACCGATAAGGGATATGTTGTAGATATGTCATTAAAAAAAGAATATATAGTTTGCCTTTTAAGAACCAATTAATTTGAAAAATATTAAACACCAGTAAAAAATTACTTTATTCTAAAAAGTGTTCAAACTTCGCTAGAAAGATGATAAATGAACTATCATTATCCAGCAAAACTTTTTCATTTGCTGTTTTAATGATTTTACAAAGAAGACGTCATAATTCAATACCTCATGACGTTGATAATTAAGAAATTTATCATTAAAGCTTACCAAATAGCAAATAGAGATATTAAAAAATCATTAAGAAATTGTGAAATTTCAGCTGAGAAAAAATTGAAATTGAGAGCATTTTTCACACTATTCATCCGTATCTTATTGCTTTTCATTAAAAAAAAGAAAACGCTCTGAATTTAGAAATTAAAGAGAAAGAACAAAGGAATCATATCATCTAATTCAGCGTCTTGGAAAATGAAGACACAATTAATCACGGGTGTCTGACTTCAAGAAAGTCTTGACATTTCTACTTTCTAAAGATTTGAGATGTCTTAAGATTAAAAATGTTAAAATAACTCAGAAATTTGATGGATCTCATTACATTTAGATACAGACGAAATAGAGAATAAAGGAAATCTTGCAAATAACAATAAATTCATTTAAAATTCCTGCAGCAATTTTAATAAACTTCAATTTATATACAGTTGTGGAAAAAAGTTTAACGCCGGGCAAAAAATCGCCACATATGGAAAGCTTTCAAACTACGCAAATTTTTTAAAACTTAACTTAATGCTATCGAAAAATGTACCGAAATAAATTTGTAAAAATTCCTGGTTTTTTTGGATAATTTAAAAATTATCAAAATCAGCGGATGGCAGCTTGGAAAAGAAGTGTAAAATAGTTTGCTAATTACATCAACTGAAAGAATAAATAAACTGATAAAGCATTTCTTTCGGATTCTAGATACAAATACAAGTTTTGTGGGTACAGAATTGGTTTATTCTTGTGTATTTTATTACCATTCCGAGAGGATGACCTTCATCAGAAACTAAACAAGACAAAATACTATCTTTTAAAGATGCTGGGTACAGTTGTTCTGAAATTGCACGAAAAATTGGCAGATGGAAGGCTGCAGTTAACCACTTTCCCGTTAATCCTGGTAGCTATGGCTCAGAAAGCGAACAGAAAGGCTAAAGATAATTTCTTCAAAGCTAGAAAGGCAAATCCAGAGGCTCGCCTGCAAGAAAACAAAATGTCTTTATCTCAAATTGAAGATCAGATACTGTTGTCCTGTACCAACTAAGCAATAACGAATGCACTGCATAGTAATCCAAATTTTGTGTGCCAGAGGTTGAAAAGACCTCCACTTTCTAAGCGGCATATTAATTCACGTATAAGTTTGTCCGAAAATATTTAGTGCCTGGCCCCAAATGGAATGATGTGATGTTTTCGGACCAAACACGTTTCATTTAAATGAGCTTGACGGATTTAAGTTTTATTGGTATTATCGGCATAAAGAACTCCAACTTTTTTAAGAGCCAATTCGGAGGGAGATCTGCCACGGTTTGGACAGCATTTGCAGCCGATGGTGGAACACAAATTGTTTATGGCGAAAACAAAATGAATTCAGTGTTATATCAGGGCATGCTGGCAAATAGTTTACGATTGCTCCTCTTATTATATCAGGAGATTGGGTGTTTCAACAAGACGAAGCAACTGTGTATATTTTATGCTCTACAAAATCCTTGATGGATTAAATCCTTGATGGAACTAATCAATGGTCATCTCGGAGTCCCGATCGGAATACAATGGTAAATCTTTCGGGCATTCTGGCTCGAGATGTTTACAAGAATGTACGACAGTACAGAAACAAGTCTGATATAGAAGCCACAATTAAAAATTGTTGGATCAAAATTGTCAAGGACACTTTCCATGCTCTCTCTGGTTAAATGAACCTACTATTAATACAAGAAATAGAGAAATGAGATTCCTCTACAACACTTACTAAAGATTAAATCATATCAACTGTGTATTTTTTTCCAACTTCACCTGTATGGTAATTTCTCTAATTTCTTATAAAACTTTACATAATGTGATTAAACTTAGATGCATTTTTAATTGACTGCCGTGTATCATGAAAAATCCTGACATTTCATAAAAATATGGTACATATTTCTAGTCTTATGTCATTTAATTTTGCCATTATTCATTAATTTTATGTCATTTACTTATACTTTTTTCCACGGCTGTATACATGCTCTAAATAAATTGCATCTCCAGAATTACTCTCAGAATTCTAACTTAAATTTAATTCAAGTAGAGGAACGGAAAAAGAATACGACGAAACGATTTTTACACAGAACATACGCTTCCAAATATAAAAATAGCATAACTAAAATAAATTCTAAAACTCTTACATATGAATACTTTTTGTTAAATAACTCATTTTTTGCATGATGTTTTATTCCTTTTTACTATCAAGTACTTAGTTAAGCGAAGAATGAAGTTCTCTCAGCAATAATTATATGTTACTTGTTACTTTTTACTTTCAAGCATAAATTTTAGAAAAAGATAAATTTCAAAAAAATCTTATTGTTTTTAACGCATTTCTATATAACGGAAAAGTTTTATAGAATAGTTTATGTAGCTTTAATAATGGAGATTAAATGTTTTAGTAAGTAAAATCTTTTTCATGGGAAAAGCAGTTGAAGAATTCTTGAAATGTAATTTTTTGCTGAAAATAAGTAGTTCAAGGTATGTCTAGGCTTAATATAATTAAATCACTAACTATTATTATCCAGTACAATTAATTTGTTCAAGCAAAAGAGATTAATAACGTAAAGGAATGAAAGTAAATGTTCATTTTTCCATGTTTGCACATGCATTTTGTTTTCAGTGGAAAAAGTAAAAGAAATAAGAAACAAATCTTGTTAATTAAATATTTCAAAAGTCTTACTGCTGAAGCCATGAATAAGCTACTATGAACAAGACGTGTTTTATCCCAGAAATCCAAAACTTAACAGTGTAAATTGTAAAGCATCGAGCAAAACGACAATCCCGTTAAATATTGTTAAGAATCTGTGATACCGTATCCCTTTCATGTTATTTTTATGATAGGAAAGAGAGATTTACAGAGATTTTTATTGGATGAAGCCAATGCAACCTGACCTTGGCAACCATTTGGTGACTTGGCGGCAAAATGAAGGTTCTAGAAATTACCAAAAATATGGGCCTATGTCTCTTAGGAAATGATGATCCGAAATATGGAGATTCTTCTAGAGAATTACATGTGACGTCACGCCTCGTCGGAAAGCTATATGTATCCGAGGTGTTTAACCGAATCTCTTCTTGGAGTTTTTGTTCTCGGAGTCAGTCGGTTAGCTGTTAGACGCTGAGCTCTATTGATATTGTTGTTTCTGTTATTATTAGTGATTTGCTATCTGCTTGTGTTTCTTATTTGTACAATTGCTGTTTTCCTTGTTACCAGTGCTTCGTGTTTACTGGAATATTCGTGGAATAAAGCATCTTTTTCCATTATCCAGCTTGTTGGACTACATTTACCGTATACCGGCCTGAAAATTTTCGTAACAATATGCAAATTCTTACAATAAAAGTTTCGAATATTTTTTAAATTACAATAGATTTGATTTTAATTGAACTATTGAGCACAATTCGGTCATCTTAATTCGACCAAAGTGTCTTTGTCTTTTCGGCAAACTGTAAATATATATAATAAAATAAATGATATACAAACTTATATATAAATTTAATTTCAAATCTTCCATATTCTCATATCGAGGAGCATACATTATTTTCTCAAATCGGTACTCAGTAAATCAAGTATCGTTGGCGTTGATAAAAAATAAAAACTATGTAAAGGTATTATGCATTTAGTCATTCAGATAAAAAAATAAATAATCTTTGAGTCAAGCAGGTTAAGTTTAGTTTAGTTATGTCGGCGTCTTGTTTTGTAGTAACACGAGCTAATAGGGACGAACCTCGTAAATTGGGTAACCTCCATCAGAGGGCAAGGGCAAGCACCTGAGCCGGCGCCCCCTCTCCGAGCTAAATAACATTTTTGGATTTACAGTCGAACTTCGATTAACCGTCGTGACCAGGGCTGTGACGGATAACCGGATAGACGGAAAACAGACATCCGTTAATGCATATACACAGTAACATGAATTCACTGCCGTCTTGAGACGAAACGAAAATAAAATCCTTTAAAAATGAATTACGTGTACGTGTTGTATTTAATTTTATAAAACGATCAATAGAAACTTCAATACAAGAGCATTAATATACAGAAATGTACCTACGTTACTTTTTGCTTTTTAAATGATGACTGATAACAGAAACTGACGGTTGACTCTCTCGATACTGGACCGTCCCATACGTCCCTTCAAGCAAAAGACGATAGATGTCCGAATGTGACTACGAAATTTCCACCCCCTTTCTTTAAGTGTGATTGATTTCACACTCGCGACGCGTGCTTTCTTCGTTAGAGTGGCTCGCCCAGATGCGTTTGGGGAAGAGGGGAGTTTTCTTCCAATTCGGACAATGTCAGCTGTCATTGTGGTTTCTGATAGGGAAAGGGAATGTCCCTTATCTTTGATAGAGGATCTCGGACGCTCCCGTATTTTCAGGTCCCTTTATTACAATGGCCTTAGGAATCAGAGGGTTAAACGAGTGACGGGTAATCGAAGTTTCACTGTATGTATGCCTGTCTCTGAAAATGATAACACGAAAACAAACACAACGAGGTAGACGAATTAAACTCTATATGTGGTCTTTACAGTTAAATAATAGGTCTGTATTAAATTTTGAACGTAATTCGTCAGAGGAAAATCAGTCTGGCTGTCTGTCCGACCGTGTGCTGTGCACATACGCATACGATCAGACAGACAACGTTTAATCAGCATGTGATTTTATCACCAGAATTGTAGGTTTGCATCCAACGAATCAATCTTTCGGTTGACTGCGTGTCAGTCTGCTTATTCGTGTGTATGTGAACGCATTACCTCCAAAACGTAACAACTTAGATGTAGAAAAATTTGATTTCTACAGGAAACCAGGGATACTTGACCCTAGTTTTAATTTTTCTTATAATTCTCGAAAATTTTGATAGTTAGCGTAATAAAAGGATATGGTTTAAGAATGACAAACGTACTTATGCTAAATTGGTATGAGATTTAATCACATAACAATTTTATTTGATGAAATCACCTAGGGCCAAGTTTTCCTAACTTGACTTTTTCTAAATAATCTAAAAATTAAATCACTTAGAATTAAGATACTACATAACATCGCATATCAAATTATATCTAGAAGTATGCTTAAAACTCAGAAATATTTTAATAGATCAAATCTTTAATACTAAAATTCCAAACCGCTGGGGAATGAAAAAGTGAAAAATCACTTTTGGACCCACAAAACATATTTGCCTACACACCATTACGATGGCTTTTCAGGTTGGAATGAAAATTCCTTGCAAAAAACCATATTACCAAAGGTCAAATAAAAATGGTACACAAATTACCAATTATCTCGCAATCTTAGAAAAACACATAGGATCAAGAATCCCTAAGGGTGAAATATCCCTAGTTTCCCCTATTCTTGGCACCAAAAATTTGCATTTGTGTCAAATTTTGAACCCATTCAATCACTAGGAAAAGGTCCAAAATGCATACTCGATTCTTTTTACGACCCCTATAGCACAAGAGGCCCTACAATGTTGTAGCGATATCTTCACGATATTGTGCGGCGTTCAGAATATCGAACAACGTCGTGGAGATGCCGTACAATATCTTTTACTAACATAGATACTAAGAAGCTAGACGTAAGATACATCATATAGTGGGAGTATACGAAAAGCTCTAGAGGAGAACACCCTATTGGTTGAACTTTTCGTTATTTTATATAATCAAATTATGTTATATAAAAAAATGTTATTGTTATACTAATAAACATTTTCGTTAAAAAGTGGTACGAAAAAAAGAACCATTCGAAGGACACTTATTTTTAAAAATTAGATCTCCGAATAATTTTACCTTTCGCTAAATTATAATTAGATTTATAATACACTAGTAATTAAATTAGTTTCAATCCTACGAGATTTGTTAACATTTATAGAGATTAATATCCTTAAGATAATGAAGTTTAAATGTAATATTACATTTTAGCCGAAAATGAAATGAATCAAAATGTTTGCTGATCTTTCATATTCTTTATTTAATTTTTTCACATTTGATTCTCAAAATTCAGGTATGAAAAAATTCAAGTTACAAAAATTCAGGCATAAAACAAGCGTGTAAGAGTATTTAATTTTTTGCGATGTTTTTAGTTTTCTTCAAATAAAGAGAAATTAGTTTTTGTTCTCTCTGGGGAAATCTCAGTATTTCAATTAGTTGAAAATTCTGTGAATACAAGAAAAATAGCGACAGTTTTGAGAAAGATTTAATTTTGTTTTAATTCCTCTTGAGTAATATCAAAGTATGATAGGATTTTGCATATCTAACTTTAATGAAAGATTAATTAATCTTCTTATAACATCATTTCTTCATAAGATTTTGTACTTAATTTTCTCCTTCTTTTAATCTAATTTATATGTATGCAAAAAATAATTTGTAAAAGGAATTATCTTGCTTCAACTTTAAATTAGTGAGCGAAAACTAATGTGAAAAGGCAAACGTGAAATAAATAATGTCATTAAATTTCATTTACTTCTTTTTATCTTTATCAAAATGCCATACTTAATTAACCAAACCCTGCTGACAAAGTTTTACTTAACTAAACAAATTCCCTTTGGACTCTTTAGGAAGGGTTTTGGAGATATGATGCGATCAGAGTACAAGGGAATCAAGTCACAATAGAAAATTGGGATAAAAATAGACATAAAGCTTTTATGGAATAGTTAAGTACAGAGAAAAGTTTACAAAGTTCGAACATGACAGAATAGTAGAAGATACTAAGATACTATGCATATTATAATCTGATAACAAAAAAGGGAACAGTTTTAAATACTTTTACATGATACTTTTAATAAAAAATAAAATCGCGAGACCTCATTCTTCAGTGATCTGAAGGTTTTGTTGATGTAAGATGCTAAGATTCGAAGGCCTGTTGGAGCTAAGCAATTCTAACTAAGCAGTTCTTATCTTCTAGGTT
>BGPR01012131.1:17648-46077 GCA_013235015.1 Araneus ventricosus
TGCATGCATGCATTTACATTTATCCTATGTTATGAATGTTATTTTATTTTATTGTTTGCTTTGAAGTTTTTACCTACCTCTGTTTTTTGTTTCTTGTTTAAATTTTTTAGGAACTTCAACACTGTTGTATTAGAAATATTTTTAAGAATATCATAGTAAACCGTGATATCTTGGTTGAATACGAATTAAAGGAACTTCATAAGTGGCTAGTTTCGATGGATCATCTAAGAAAGTCAGAAAATTCTGCATTGTAATAGTTCTTGTGATATTAACTGTGATTGACAGCAGAAGCAGCGCCCTCTGTAGCTGTGAACATTCAGTAGAAGCTAAAAGATGGACCGTGATGGTTTGTTAACGAACAATATTTATATTTTGTTTAATTTTGAAATTCTATGTATAAGCTTGCCCGTGCGTAACTTAAAGATAAATAAATAATTGTTACACTCATTTTACTATTTACTGAACCAAAACCGACCGCTACAACATTAATTAGAAAAGTTATTTGTGGGCAAAAATTCCTTTATACACATCTCTTTCAAGTTGCTTCCTACTAGCAAATTGTGTTTCTATTTACTAAAAGCAACTACGAGTGATAGATTATGTATTTTTCATTTTCAGAAGAATATATTTTATTGTCTACTATATCAAATGATTGATAAGAAAAATGAAACGATTGCATGCAAAATATTTATTTACTCAACGAGAAAAATATCGTCTGCATACAAATATTTGTTTTATTTATATTTTTTGCCTTCCCTTACATTTGAAAATGATAAAAATCGTTGATTTCTAACTTTTATAAAATTTATTCGATTTTAGTAACCTTTCAAGTGTTAAATCAATCCAAAATTCCAACTGAATAGAGAAGCAGTTTACATAAAAACAGTGTGCATTAACTGATCAAAAAGGTTAAATAAGTTGCTCAAGCTTAATTTAATTTGTGAATTTTTCGTTATTTGTATGGGCGTCCTTAATTCTATAACTTATTTGAAAATAGTGAGATTCGATTAATTTGTATCGTAAAGAAAAGCCTCGGTTTCTTGATGTAAAAGAAGAAACTTTCAAAAACGTTTGAATATTTGCTTCATAAATTTCTTTAAGGTATGGCATGTTTTGAAGTATCATTTTAATGTTTTTGTTTTGTTCTTTACATTTCTCACGCTTGAGTTAAATTAGTACAAAAAAAGAAGATGGCGGCTTTGCTTTGTAGGGTGCCATTTTTTTGTCTTGAACGAATTAAATCGGCATTAATTCCAGTCAATTTTTTTATGGCAATTTTCCCTTATTTTTTTAAGCGGATTGAAACAAATATTGGAATTGATAGGGGATAATAGCCTTTGTAGCTTAAAATCCCAAATATGTGTTTATCCCTTTAAATTTTACCCTTATAATTTTATCCCTTTTATCAATCAAGGAATTAGTACAAATTTCAAATTGAATCGTTGTTTGCAAAAACCACATGTGTCATTTTTTAATTTTGTTTAAGCTATTATTTCACATTCTATAGAGATATTTACATAATGAATGAAGAAATGACTCATATGACATTATACGTATATAAAATCTATCAGGTAAAAAAATTTCATCATTGATTTAATTAATTTTTTATAAGTTCCTAGCATTTTGATATTATTAACTTATTCAGTTTCTGCAATCAACTATTCAATTGTAATGGAGATGACATTTTCCTAAGCCCAGAGGAAATTGCTTAAGAAGGAAAAATGTTTGTCAATTTTTGTTTTATAAGAGTAACAAACATTATTCAAAGTGCAATCATTCTAAGCTCTTTCTAAGCTTTAATTTGAAAATAATGAAATTTAGTATGTCACTGCAATATTTCGATGAAGCGGAATGGAAGATAAAAAAAGTATTTCTTTCAGAAGTTTAATTTAATAAGCTTAGAGAATAAGCTAATCAGAATCCTCACTAAAATAAAGTACCAAATTTCTAAGAACGATTAATCTTGGATTACTCATACTATATTAATATTTTTGACTTGTGTTCGGTTTGTTTATGAAAAAGGAACAGCTATTTTGAAAAAGAGAACGTCTTCACTTAAGCGTATTAAAAAAAATCGCCTGCGGTATATCAGTTTTTTTTTTTCTGGTTTCTAAGGAATTTATTCTGCTTCGAACTTAATTCTGTGATGGAATTCTGCCTTTAATTTCTGTGATGGAATGTGGACAAATCAACGTCGGTAGATGTGTTCGTAGCTTTCCTTTGAATTGCCTTTGAACCTGAACTACACTTTTGAATTCTTGCTATTCTTGCTAATTTTAATCTAGGTGAACGTGAAAGATGTGAAATTTATAAGAATTTTATTGTCATTAAAATGTTTATAGGTTTGTGAAACTCATACGTGAAACAAAGAAATAGAGAAAAAAATTTGGCCTTCCTGAGAAATGAAGAAATCCGGTTTGAAAATTAAATCACCCATCTTGCCGAAATAAAGTTCTTTTTTCCCATCTGAAAGAGTGACCTAGAATCAGAAATTTTCCAGAAAACTCTAATTTTCACTGAAAATGTTTCCTTTTATTTACAGCCAAGAACAGTCTTGAACAACTTTAACAGATTTCTTAAAAACAAGTTTTTGTTGACATTCACAGAAAACTACATTATCAGAATGCTTTAAATAGTTTCTGAAGGCAAATAACGTTTCAAACAATTTTTTAAACAGAAAGCACATTCTACAATAATTCAAGCAAAAAATATATTTTAAAATATTACCGATCGCAGGAAAATACAAACGATTCAATTCTTAGAATCCAAAATATGAATGAATTCCTTCATATTGTTACTTTTTTTTAAATTATAAATTAATTCAAATGTATGTGGTTTTTACCCCTTTTGCTGTAGTGTCCAAATATTTCTGTGAACTATTTTCGATGAATTGCAGGTCATAAATGTTTTTAAAGTGAAAATTTGCCAGAATTCTGTTTGAAATTTATTAAAAGAACAGACTTAGGATTCGAATAGAAAGGGTGTCCCAAAAATGTATATAGACTTTGAAAAGTTAAACTATTAAATATAAAGTAAAGTTGCGTTAATTTAATTAATAAATATAAATGCATGATCATGTATCTCATGAGAAGTTTCATGATTATGTTTAGTTAATACTATATTTTTTCATTTTTTAGAGTTTAAATTTTTAAGAGACATACATGCATTGATAGTAGCTAAATTAATCGTCTTAGTTAGAGTTTTTTCGGCAATGGGTAATCTTTGTTTGACAGTGGAGCACTATGTGAACTTACCAAGCGTTAACTATGTAAAGTAGTTTGCCAGCCTATGGATCATTTGGATATTTCTTCCTTTAAAATACCGTGGTTAGTAATGTTTACCTAATCTTACAACCGAAATTCCTTCTGCCACATATTGAGAATAAAGGAGGTATTTCCCGCAGCAAGGTACACCTCTGCGTTACTGTCTCAGTATGACAGCCTGTACTGAACGAATTTTGATGAACAGTCAGTGGCGAACAGGATTTAGGTCTTGGGGGGGGGGGACTGAAGTCATAAAAATTTTGTATCGCCGTTACGAATGTTAAGGTATCCGACCGTGTTCGGAGACATTTTTTTGAAAAATAACTTATATATATATTTAATGTTATTTTTCAACTGCATACGTTTTAAAACTATGAAAATATTGTAAAAATAAGCTTTCAAAATAATATTTTTTAAAAAAACGGAGAAATTTGAAGAAAAATGACTAAAATATTTGTATTACGCTAACAGTCATAGACAAAATCATATTCTAAATATGCATAAATCCTTGTAGGAGTACATTTTTATGACATTTATCTGTGCTATGCTCTAAAATATTTCTTGTACTTCAAAATAGTTTTGACATATAGCTGAACATAATTACTAAACTGGTAATTTTTCATAAAAAATGCTTTTCGTTTATATTTAAGCACTTAAAAATAATACTTGATTTTAAAATTGACCTCAGTTTTTTAGCGGAAAACATCAAGCATATTACAGAAAACATTCTCAGAAAATTTCATATCAATACTTGAATAACTTTTTGAGAAGTCATTGTTACGGTCGACAGTTTTCCCTCAAAAATATCATTTTTCAGTAAACACATTTAAAGTTTTCACGCAACATAAAATAATGCTTACAGTTCGGTAATAAAACAGCTGTAACTCACGTAGAGTAAAAAGTGAGACAGTTTTGGAACGCTGGTTAAACAGGCTACAAAATTAAGTCATAAAACGTTTTATGATAATTTCATCCAAAACGACGATTTTAAACCAGTGGGATACCTTAAACCCCTTTGTTTATGTAAACTAAAACACTTTAACTTTGCTCACCTGAAATAAGAATCACAATACAATACTTTCGATAATTTGATAAAAAATACAATGAAATAACTAGCCAAAAAATGTCTTCAACCGCGTCAATGCTACAAGTACAAGTGGAATGACTAGAAAAACAGGAAAATTTTCGAGCCTGTCAAGCCAGAAAGAAGTGTTGTCACGTTTTTTTTATTTTTTAAAAAAGGAAAATTAAGAACAAAGAGTTGTAGTGATTTTAAATAAAATCAAGAATTATGGCTTAGCTCTGGGAGGTTGCAGCCCAATAGTCCCCCTCCCCCGGATTCGCCACTGGAATAGATGGTATGGACGATTGGGCAATGGTGTAGTCGCGAAATAAGCAGTCTCGGGTCACTCCCAAAACAGTACCGGAATACCCTAACCTGGAGAAAAAAATCGCGCTGTTTTAAGAACGTTTTCACATTTTCTTTCCTGTTTATTCCTCTTTAAAAAAGCAGTGCAGGAACGGCGTTCCGATGCGCTTCGCTTCCACTACATCCCTGAAATGAGGTAACATTGAACCCTACACGCACGCATACACACTCACCGGATCTCATACCGATGGATTTCGTTTTATTATGTTGCGATACATGAAACTCTCGAAAATCAAAGCGTGGAGAGCATCTATTGAAAGGCACTGCGCCCAAATGCCAATTGATATGGTTAGAGCGGTTTGTGATACCATTGAGTTGCTTCATCAGCAGCATCTGGACGAAAAAGGTCAACGGCTCGAATACTTTCTATAATTGACAAAATTCTTCATTTGTAGTATAAATTAATTTGAATTATGTAACTTTCATGTGTTATTAATTCTTTATCTAATAATTATTCAAATTGCATATGCCTTTTTTTATGCACCTAATGTTTATTCTAAACTGCAAATTTTCAAAATATTTATTAAATTTCCAAATACTTCTTAGAGTGATTGTAAATATATTTACATTTATGTCCATTTAAATTTCATTATATAAATTTAATAATAAAACTGGCAGAATCGAGCTTAAATATGTTTTTACCTAAGTCAAAGAGTTAATTTGCTCTAATATGAATAAAACTACTATTCTGGGGAAATTTAACAATTTTATTATCAAAAACGTTTTTACGAATAGTTAGTATACTGATAAATTATGTTATTATTAATCATTAATAGGCTTATTTTTGGCCCTAAGTGATGTGACAATGGCGTATGTGGTTATTTTTTAATTAAACACCTTTGTTTAACTTGACTTGCTTCATGTTTGTAAAGATGGAATTTTTTATTAGATTTTCTTATGTGTTAGAGTTTTGAAATTCGGTTCACTTGTGTATTCTGGAAAACAATACACCATTTTAATACAGTCGGACCTCTATTTAACGAACCTCTATTTTGCGAATCTCTCTATTTTGCGAACTTTTCCTTAGAACCAAGAACATTTTGCGAATTTCTTCGTAAATTAACCTCCAAATATCGAAGTGCATTCTCTATTTAACCAACTTTTTCTTGTGATCCAATATTTTTTTTCTCCCCATTTCTCAAACTATTTGTGAACATTTCAAACTTAGTCTTTCTTTTAACCCATTTTGGGGTGATCAATGACCTTGAACTGGGTTTACCAGTCTCCTGATTCATCGGGAGCAGTAAAATCGCAGTCATTCTTTTCATTTCATCCAGGAGGTGCAACCTTTGCGGGGGCCCGCGCACACACACACACACACTGTCCACTTCGCTAGAAAAACTTTCAATATCCCCCTTTCACCCTCAATCGAGCTGTCCCGTGTCCTCGAACTTTATCAGTAATTAAATTCAAGGACGCATGTGGTAATGTATGCTTAAAATTACTTGTTGAAATAAATGCGATAATGTCATTAAAATTCATTAATTTTGTTATAAAATTATTTTTTAAAAATTGAAAATACTGTGTATTCCCGGACAATGTTTTGTTTTATTCTTTTTTTCCTTGCAGATTTCTTTTTGATAGGTAAGATATATAAAACAAATAGATATTAATTTACAAAATAAAGGAGTGATTAATTTCTTTTTTAATAATAAAATTTAGTGTTTATGAATTTAAAATCTGTTTTGTGCAGTTTAAAGTATTTTAAAAGGTGAATCTCTCTTTAACGAATTTTCCATATAACAAACCTTTTTTTGGGGATTTAGCGACTTCGTTAAATAGAGGTCCGACTGTATTTCACTTCCTGATGTGTTAGAGTTCTGAAATTTCTTACATTTGTGTATTCTGAAAAAATATACCATTTTAATTCCATCACTTAATTATCAATTAATTGATTAGATTAATTCAATTTTGATTCTATACGAGTGGCAACACCTGGTAGCGAATTTTAGAAAAAAATGATTTCAAGATTCCACAGCATTTATAATAATGAATCATAAATTGAATGGAAATTATAAAATAATTAAAACAAAAAATAATTCTACTTTTTAGAACGCTAATAAAAGTGCGTTTTATCAAAAACTGTTTTTATTATTGTATCAATATTTTTTTATCGGAATGGACGCTACATTTGGTGCCTTTTCCGATAAAAAATAAACCTGAGGCCTTTTTCGACTCCCTATTGACGAAAAAATACTACTTCAACGTTTCGCAAGCAACCTTCTTCGAGATTAGAAAAGCGTAGTTCAATAACCGAAAAGGCAACGTCGTATTTGTAGTAAAAATGTCGAGAAGTGCAAAATTTCTACAAATATTGCAAATGCAAAGATGCAGAACTAGAAAAGCAAGCAGAAATTCTTCGCCTGTAGAATTTTCCTATTGAAAGTACGTGAAGCTGAAGATGTAAGGAACTGGTATTCATTTCCTTCTTGTGTGTTATTCAAATCTTCAGGTAACGCTTCGACTTTTATGAGTAGGGGAGACCGGGGCAGATTTACTTTTTAAACTTTCATTTTTATATTTTTATTCATTACAATAATTTTCTCGTTTTCATTACTAATAAATCAGTTAGACTTTAAGACATCTGGTGCATAATTTTTAATACCTTCAACTATTATATTTTTAGTTAGATTATTTTCTTTACCATGATGCCATATGTGTAAATTTTCCCCGTGACCGGGGAAAGATTACACAATACCTGGGGCACGGTTGCACACCACTGAAAATGATTAAATATAAGGCTTACTGTGATTAAAACACAAAAATTAAATCCAGAGAAACCTATTTTATTTCAAAAAGTACATAATTAGATTTCAAATATTAATTACGGTGAATTCTCATCTTTTTAGAAATCTTTCTCACAATTTATGCAAACAAAACATTTTGAATTTCCTGTGGTGAAACAGTCCTCATGAGCCCACCTCCTACATTTGGTGCATAGTACCCTCTATTCGACAGGTCTTGGATCTTCGTATTGTTTTAAACAGTTAATGCGCAGACAATTTTCATCGTCATGCTTTTTATCAAAATCGTAAGTTTTATTTGTTTTTTTTGTTTCCTCACTTCCCCCTCAACTGCCCCCTCACTTCCAAAAGTAAAGGGGCCTTGCCCCTCCACTTTTCAAAGTTCAAAATTAACGATCCATCGAAAAATGGATCGCAAGCTGAAGCTTTTCTGAATAATATCGAAAGTTTCCAATTCATTTTTGTCTACTTCTGATACAAAGAGTTTTGGAAGCTACAGATACGCTTTCAAAAGCTTTGCAATCAAAATCGTTAATTTTTTTTAGCAGTTAAACAACTGGTAATATAACAAAAGAATGCTTGCACGAATTCCGAAGTGAAGATTTTTTTTTAAAGTTGTGGATATATGTTAACGATATTTGTGAAGCAAAATCGTTTACTTCTCCAAAACTTCCACGCTCTAGAAAGGTGTCTTCGAAAATAGGCGGCGGTTCCTTCGGCATGTCACAAGGTGTTAAATCGTTCTATCGAACGGAAATTGCTTTTCCAGTTATAGATGCTGCTTTAAACACAATAGACGAAAAGTTCAAAGAAAATGAGTTGGATATTTTTCAATCTCTAAAAGATGTAACATGTTCCAATCCATAAATGATTATAAAAATTGCGTCAATTCAAAAAGTCTCTGAAACACATGATCTTGATATGGAAAAATAAAGGGAGTGATACAAATTTTTCTGAAAATGTACAAAAAATACATCGACTCTTTGCCAGAAATATCCACGGAAATAACAGAACTGAGGAAAAGATGCAATTTTCTTGTTGAAAAGGAATTCTGTGATATACATATTTCCATACTTGACAAAACTAATCCAAATTCTCCTTGTGATACTTGTCTCAGCTGCATGATATGAGAAAAGTTTTTCATGCTTAAGATCTTTAAAATCATACCTTAGAAATAGTATGTGTCAAGAGAGGCTTTCTGCACTTGCTGTTTTGAAGATCGAATATACTATAGATATTGACTTTATTAAGGCAATAGAACAATTTGCGAAAAACAAAAATCGCAGGCTATCTTTCTTCTAATTTATAATACGGATGTATATTGTATAGCATAATATAAAATAAATAAATTTATAACTGACCTGCTTTCTCTGTGTTTAGGAGTACGCCGTTTTGTGATGACATCATTGATCGATTCACGAGTTTAAAGAAAGAAGAATTGACTTAATAGGTAAGTGTTTTATATTTTTCTCATGTTATTATTTTATAAGAATTGAAATGGAACTTTGAATTGGAAGGAGGGAGTCTACGGTGGCCATCCGTTCCGATTTTTGAGGCCGTGTCCCGAATTTTTTAGAGAAGGTCATTTAATCAATAATGGTGTTAAAATCCAATAATATAGCCCAATTTTAGAAAAAAAAATCGGCTTTAGGGGCTCTCCACCCACTTGCATCTCTTTTGACCCCCCACTTTTTTGGTGCACCAGCCGCCTATGATTACAACCCTCTTATTTCTTCACTAAACACTCTCCGATTGGTACTTATCTCCTTCTCAGCAAACGCTCTCGTCTACATGAGGTCAAAGATCACTTCTGTTTTCAACTTCATTTTACAAAAGGTGCCCCTTTAAGCACTCACAAATAAAGGGAAAAGAGGATATGTTTTGCGATCGCTGTACCTGGAAGAAGAAATGCATAGCGAATGAATCATCGATCGATCTCATCGAATACAAACCCATTTTTACCATATTATACCGTAACACGTGACCAGTCATCATTCTGTTATTCGAAATATTATTTATGAGTTCAATGATATTTGTAGAGCACTAATAGATCAATCCATATTCAGTGATATACATCAAAATGGGGGGACGCACTGGCTTTCAAATTTGGATCCGTTGCGCATCACGGAAAAAAGAACGACGTTACAACTTGATTTTAACATTTAACTTATCACAGGCGGTTATATGTTAAACGACATGAGTATTTACGGTTGCAACTGATTGTGACGTCGCCGGGTGATATCGCATTCTTTTATTCGAAATTATTTACATGAGTTCAATATTGAGTATTTATAGAGCACTAACAGATTCAATTCGCATTCAGTGATACACATCAAATAGGACGCACCATTTAAATTTTGGATCCATTGCGCATCTTACGGGAAAAGAACTTGGCATTACAACGGCCTTAACATCTAACTTACCACGGGCGGTTAGATGTTAAAACGCAGTATGTACGTTTGCCTAAACATTTGCGATGTCACTGGATTAGTGGATTCTTTAATTCCCGAAATTATTAGTGCTAACGCTTGCATAGCAGCAGGTTAAAAAAATAGGATGTTTATGAGAAGTATAGGAAGTTTAAAGCTAAAGCCAGGTTTGTATTCGATGAGATCGATCGATGATTCATTCGCTATGCATTTCTTCTTCCAGGTACAGCGATCGCAAAACATATCCTTTTCCCTTTATTTCTGAGTGCTTAAAGGGGTACCTTTTGTAAAATAAAGTTGAAAACAGAAGTGACCTTTGACCTCATGTAGACGAGAGCGTTTGCTGAGAGGGAGAAAAGTACCAATCGGAGAGTGTGCAGTGAAGAAATAAGAGGGTTGTAATAAATACGACTATGTGGAAGTTTCATAACTTTTCAAAACAGTATACTGTGTTTTTTTTTGTTTGTTTCTTAGCCACTGAAATCCCAGTGCCGCTGAATTGTAGGGATGATTCATTGATGAAGATTCCCTTTATTCAGAATTCTGTGCAATACAATTTTCACAACATGAGTAGAAAGTAAAAATTATCGCAAAAAAAGAAGATTCGAACCTCTAGTTCGGAACATGGTAGCATGATAATTTTGTAAAATTATGCTGTCTTGATTAGTCTGTCTATCTATATTTGTCTGTCTTCTCTTCGCCTGGCTTGATTGCATCAGCCGTGGAAAACGATTTTTATAGCATGTAATTTACGGAAGGAATGTCAGTCTAAAAACATTATCATGTTAGAAAAATCTTCAGTTGTTCTGAAATATGCTAAAACGATTGTTAGTAATAAATTAAAAGGTCTAATATTTATTTCTGCTTAGTCGCACGAGAGCTTTGAAATATTCACAATCGTACTATATTTTGCACACGGTTATATATTTAGGAAAAGCATTGCTATAAAAATTGTATTTAAGACTGAATTTGAAAGTTTTATTAAAATTAAAAAAAATTGCGGGGAAATGAAATTGGCACCACTGAAAAGCTATTTTTTGTGTGTGTGTGAATTTTAAAGGGATGTAAAAATGGATTTTGTGCGATAAAATATTCTGAAGTTATTATGGTGAAAACGCTAAAATTTCTGTTAATTTTTAATTAATTAAAATTCTAAAAAAACATTTCTTTGTGGGCATCTTCTACACAAGAAGTAAATTACCTGACAAACTTGGTAACTCTAGGTCCAACTGTCTTCCCTGCTGAGCGTTTTAAACGATCTCTTAGAAACTGATCATTATGAGATACGGAAATTCTCCGCGCTTTTGCGCATGCGCCAGGCGCAATTCATTTCACCAAAACCTAAGGGTGCAGTGCAAAATAGAGAGGGAGATGTTTACATTTTACTTAGCCAAGATATAGAAACATTTTGTTTCCATTTATCGATATGTTGTAAAGACTAACTTAAAAAAATCATCTAATTGGACGAAGGTCATAACTTAACAAAGAACTTCGTGAAGTCCTCGTTTTACTTATGCCTTTCCGTAGTAAAATCGTCCAAAAGTGCTATTATCAGATGTTTGAAACGAATAGTAGTATGCCACAAAATTTGCAGATAGTATGCCAGCCTGAAAATATTATCGTTACGAAGATATAAAATTGTTTTCCAAACATGTTAATTTTATGGAGGGAAAGAAAGTTTCACAGAGATTTTAATGGGAGCCAATCTAATGAACTCCGTCCTTGGCGACAAACTTGTCAACCATTTTGGAGACAAAACGAAACTTTTAGAAAATTCATGAACTGTGGTCCTATCTCTACTAGGAGCGGGAAATATCAAAAACCTTCTAGAGATTACTATGTGACGTCACTTCCTGTTGGAAAAGGTATAAAAATTAAGCTCCCAAGTCAAGAGAAGTCAGTTGGACTTTATTCAGCAGCATAAGGTGGTGAGATAATAAACATTGGGCTCTATAGATAATGCTGTTACTGAAATACATGGATAACTGTTGTTAATTTATACAAATGCTGCTCAGTTTTGTTATATGTGATTAGATATTTTCTCCTTTTTTCTCATAGTTTTTTTTTCTTTTTAAAGAACCACCCCATGCCCCCCCCCCCCAGCCCCCTGACAACCCCCGCAGGGGGAGCAGGCTAGGAATGGGGATGTGACGTGTTGTAGTAGTAGTGTTTTGCTGAACTATTCGTTTAATAAAGTTTTATTTTTTTATTCATCTTGTTGGTCTGCAATCACGTACACTCGTCAGACGATTTTTGTAACAATATCGTATTAAAAGGGAGAAAAGGTTTGGAGTTGCTTTCGTTTGCATAGTAACAAAGGTTTAAAAACTGAAAATCTGGGAAGAGACTTTTTTTATGATAGAGCGATGACTGCGTTCCCAAAAAGAATTCAAACGCAGGCGCAACGTGAGAAGACAGTCGAATGTGAACAGCTTGGAAAGATTTATGCATTTCTTTATTATGAAACAAAAATACTAGCTTCTCTTTGCCGTTCGTTGAAAATGTAACTGGAATTTCACTAAAAACATTCAATTTTCAAATAACGATAGAAAATATCCCTTCAAAATCAGTTTTGGAACATTTCCAAACATATTAGTATTCTTTTACTGCAACCATAAGAATTGAAGAGAAAAGATGAATGAAGCAAAATTTCATTTCGATTTTATTCAAATGAGAGTAAAGAAGAATGATTTCCTTCCATCCTCGCGAAGAACTTTTTTTATTGCAGGAAATGATGAATTCATTTTAACGGAATAAATTTACAGTTTTGAGCAGAAAGTTCAAAGCAATAAATTTGAGACTTTCACATGTTTATTCATAGTAAGAAACTTTTCATAACTTCAGAAATATTACGTTTTCTCTAAGGGAAACATTGAAAAAAATTGCAAAAAAGGATCGTGGGAAAAACAAACTGAAATGAAAATTAAATAAGTAAAAACTTGCATCAACAGATAACAAATAGAATTTTAGTTCTTTACGTTAGTCCAAGAAAAGTGTTTTAACGTTTATACTTTACACATAATGATCAGTGTAAACGTTTCTTTAAAGTATTTGCTAATCGGAAATTAACTATAATTAGAAGTCATTAAACTGTCTCCACAAATGAGTCACGAAGTCTGGTAAAAAGTATCATATTGCTTTAAAGGAATTCGAAACATTCTGCAAATTCTGTTTTCAGCTAGTTTTTTCTACTTTACATTCTCTAAATACCTTTCATTTTTAATCCGAAGTTATAATTTTTTCTTTATTTCAGTAATATTTCAGAGCGTTTAATCCTTCTTTGTTAGAAACATTTGAATGATTATATCTCAACTCATCTTAGAATTGCTTAAGATCAGGGCAGCATAGAATATGTTTAGCAAATTACCTGAAGAGTTTTATTGTATAATAATTTTAAAAAATTGTTGTTAGCAAATAATAGTTAACAAATTTGACAAGGCTTATCCAAATAAAACACCCACTGGATATTAGGGTGTATAACGAAAAACATTTTTTTTTTTTTTGAAATTCAAAATTCTAAATCGATAAAAGTTGTCACTGTGGTCACATATTTACCAAAAAAAAGTTTTAGCCAAATTGAAAAATATCTAGGTCTCCCGGATTGGTCCTTTAGTTTGAAATTTTTTGTCGTACATTTTCAATATTTTTTTAAAATATGAAAACAAAAATTTGCTTCCTATTTCAGCTCAAAAATTTGAAGTTCATGTTAATTAATAGTAAAAAAATATTATATCTGTTAGGTAAAATTTAGGTCTCCCGGATTCTATATAGAAACCTTATTTTTTCTGTATATTACGCATATTTTTCAATTTTCAACCCATCCTTTAGGTTAATTCTTTTATTTATAATCTATATAGCAGTACAGCGTTTCGAAATAGCGAAAATATCATTTGGTGAAATCGCAAATTCAGGTAAAACTTCGGTTAATCGAACTCGGGTTATCCGAAATGCCTCGGAAATAGCAAATACAGAAAACACGTACTGTACTACAAGGAAATAATCGCGAAGACGAGACTGTTTTGCAACGATATCCCCACTTTTTTTCTAAACACAATAAAATAGAGATATTTATATGCAACTTCGGCATCAGTTTCAAGATAAATTTCAATTTAAAGACGATTCAGCAGAATCTGTTCATCTCCGATGGCGAAATTAAAAGAAAGCAATGAAACTCCCGAAAAGATATGAAACTAAAGCAATTCCGTATAAAGCAGAAACGTGAACCAACAATATAGATTTTGAAAAAAGAAAGGAACTCTCTTACTTAAATGTAATGTATCTCAAAAGCTGTTCTCTTCAACACACAACATTCACTTATTTGAATAAAATCATATCTTTATCGAAAGTTAAAATTCTAGGAAAGAAAACAATTTAGATATTGAACAATTGAAAAAAAAGAGAATAGCATCACGTTTGATAAAAATGTGCATGGTTTTATTTTAAAGGATTTCTTAGAATTTCACTAAATAAATTTTCCACGAAAAATGCATTTATTCAGATTAATACAAAAGAATAAAGACAAAGCAGATAATCAATAAGCACTTAAACTTCTGTTTTCATGTGAAAAAAAAGAAAATTCATATATTTTATGCTAATATGAATTTGTTTGTTTAAAAATAGATAAATTAATTCAATATTGAGAAGAACTGAACCATCCTACAAAACATCATAAACACATAATGAAAAGTTTTTTAAATTTTAAATAATTATTCCAATTTCTATGCATAAAAAAAGTTATTTATAGTCATTAACATTTATATTACCAACGAATTATTTGAAATATTCCGAACGGAAATTTTTTTATTTATCTAATTAATATTTCGACCGTTTAAAGTATCGTCTGTTGAGGAAAACAGTACATTCTTATTTTCTTAAGCAAAATAAAGAATTTAATGAGAATAATTAAAATTTAAATTTAATATTTTGCAATTAACAGGTTCAATTTCAATAGAATGTATACGAGCATGGATAAAGATCTAAAATATTAATGCCAAGCCACATGTAAAATTTCACATATCGAGAAAAGTACCTCATAAGGAACAGAGCAGTTGATGAAGTGTATAAAGGGAATCGCTGCTGTGATGCAGTGTAATTCAAAATCACCCTGCAGGCTAGAGATTGGTGGCTCGTCCATTAGGGCTGCAGAGCTGCAGTCCCCCCTGAAATTATTTTAAAACTTGTATTTTCGTTTTTATTCTAATTGGCTTACTTTTAAACTTAAAAAGTTCAATTATAATCGAAAATGGCAAAAAAGTAATAAAAACGTAAAAGTTTAGTTATATTAACGTCCAGTTTTGAAGCAACACGAGGGCTATGAAAAACGGAAAAGGAAGATGGAAAATAAATCGAAAATTAAGAGAGAGACAGATCAGATCTACAGAAAATTTTGTCCCTCCTAGAATCGAAATTTCGCGCATTCAGCAACTCAGTGCTCTCAGTCGGAAGAAAAAAACAACCCTTTCTCCCATTGAAATTCGGACCCTGTGAGCTGCACTCCGGAACGCATATTTTCAAACCCTACCCTGATAGAACTGAGGCAGGAAATCAGTCAATATCATTGGCTACGAGGAGCAGTGACGTCGTTTTCAGCTCTCGCACGTAGCGTACGGCAATCATAACAAAACAAGAGTCGTCCTACTTTTCTTTTCCGTTTTCCCACAGTTGAGCACAGAAAACATTCTTCCATGGGTTGCAATATTTTTAAAAATGAAATTATTTTTTGAAATATCATAAAAAATAAAACATCCCACACTGTAAGAAATTATACTAATGAAAAGTACACGCACGAGAACAGAGAACGACGTCATCGGCTCTCGGCGAAGCGAGCCAATCATATTGTCCGATTTCCTGCCTCAGTTCTATCAGGGTAGGGTTTGTAAATATGCCTCCGGAACAGCTCTCGCTTGGCGCGACTTCATCATTTGGCCTTTTTTCGATTTCTCTCAGTAGCCCAGTCGTTAAGTAGTTTTTTAAATCAAATTTTGGAGGAGTTGTAATTTGTTTCTCCTTTATCTTTTTTGGGATGCCTATTACGAATCTGAGGTTTATCACCAAAACTTTGTTGAAATTTTAGTGATAGCCAAAAAAACATGAAAAAGATTCCCAGTTTTTTTCTTATAACTCAAAAATTATCAATTTTTAGTATATCATCATTATATACCAAAATAATCAGCATAAAATTTCCTACAACTTAGGTCAATACAAGTTCTTCAGCACTGCTTTGTTTTGAGCTGACGAACCGCCATTGGTCATAGGGGAATAGCATACAACTGAAAAGACTATTGTGAACTTTTTTCCTACATAGCAGAACTTTGGTTGGATAGAATGTGCCGGACGCGGATAGCAGTTAGACAGTCAGGGCTTTCTTTTTTTTCGGACTCAGAAAACTTAAAACGTGGAGATTCATCAAAATATCGACGTAGAATTTTTCCCCGTTATTACTACACTTTTGCTTTGTATACCATGAAACGGGGTTACTTTCCACCTATTCCATGACTTTAAAAGGAATTTCGAAATTAGTTTCATTTATTTCTCTAAAAGAAGGACTTTTCTGGTTTTTCCTTGTTGAGTGATTACTAGAGATACGTTTCCAACAAAATTTAAATCATAAAGTAATTTAATAATAAATTATGATTGTTCTAAACTTTGGTGAAAAGTTACCTTATAGGTGGGAATTCTTTGCACTGTTTATTATTTTTTTAGTATATTTCAAAAACAAATTCACTGGATGCAATTTTAGTTATATTTATCGAAAGCTCGAGTGGAAATATACAAGAAAATAAATTTTGTAGATGTCTGATTATGATTAAAAATTTTACGCCATTATATCCGGTCAAATCAGGATGGCGTTTTAGAAATCCTTTTACCCAATTATTGCCGGATGTGTTATCAATATATTAATGCACCTTCATAGTAAGATAAACTTTAATTATCATTTTAAGAACTATACTATTGATAGGAAAACTGAAAGCACTGAACTGGACAACACGTTGCAACGGTAATTTCCTTCTCATTGGAGAAAACCAGAGGATTTCCATGTTTCCTTATATGAATTAGATTTCTTTTGTAACAAACTGTTCGCTTGGAGTACCAAAAAAATGCTTTTGCCTCTTTAAGAGCACCTTAACCAAGTGAAATGGCGTTAAAGCAAGTTTCTAAGGTCTCTGTAGGGAAATTCATATACTTGCAAGTCCTTAACTTCCTCTTATACACCCTGGGAATATCTGAAGCAAAAGAAAAAACTCTTTTTAATGTAGGACTATGTTACTCCCATTTGGTCTCAGTAAGGAAATTGATTCACACTCCAAAACGCCACAAAACTTGGTATGGGAGATCCTCTATATCTCGGTAAATACATATGTCAGAAACATAACTAGTTCTTCTTTTAAAGATAAAGGGTAACAACAGAAGTTACAAAAAAAAATTGAAAATCGGAATTATATTTCAGCGAGTACTGAGTTGCTAAATTGGGTGAAAATACGCATGAATTGGTGACGCTATCCTCTATATCTCGGTAACTACGTATGTCAAAAACATAACCAATGTCTTATTTTAAAGATAAAGGGTAAGAACGGAAGTTACAAAAAGAACTTAGTTAAACTTAAAAACTTACGAGACACTTCGAGAAACAAAAGAGTCACATGAGTCAAGTAGTCCTACGCCTTTAACACCAGCTGCTGTTTGAAAAGGCAGCCTCCGTCACTTTTTTTTATTATTTAATACAAAAATAAGTTTAAAAATCAACTGGTGTTTCTTTCTACCGCAAATTTCGATGGTGCAAAGAATCTTTCTTCTTCGGTGCAAAGTTATCCCAGGTCAGTAACAAATTAATTACAACTTAACTAACAATTATAATTGGCATCCAAAGCAACAAAATGAAAGCTAGGTTTATTATTTTTCACATTTAAATGCACTTTCCTTCAGAAAAATCACACTTTCCTCAGCAGATACAGATTTTACAGCCCTAAAATTTTCTCTGAAAAACTGGCTCATTGTCTCTAATGATTGTTATGTGCGTTTAGGAATGAAATACAAGAAGCTAGAAAAAATCTCAATCCTGTACCCCTAATCAGCTGATCTCTATATCACTTTTCACAAAAATTTTACACTGGTTTAAATTTACCTCCACGAGTGTAAACTGTAGTGTTTTACGATACTTGTTATACTAGAAAGTATAAAGGAAAATGTTTGGTCGAAATTACACCTTTGAACTCGAATTCCTTAAAAATTGTATCCGCATTGTTACCAAAATAAAGTAACAAGGTGAGTTATGACACTGCTGAAATCTAAATGGTTAGGAATTTTGATAGACATCAAAGTATTTTGTCCAATAATGAAACAATACCCTTTAAGAACTCTTTATTACATTTTTTAGAAAATGATGGGTGAACTGGTTTCGATAGCTTTTGAGATTTTGTACGTAAACCTTTTCTTTTTCAGGCAGGATGAAGAAGAATTCTCGCAGACTCTATCCTATGAAATCTTGATGGGAAATAAATTGAAAATTGCTCCATTTTCGATAAAAGAAGGATTTTTCTTTTTTGTTCCTGAGATGTTATACAATGAAGAGAAAAGGTCAAGAAGTAAATGAAAAAAATATTAACTTTAGATTTAAACTAGAATAAACTATAGCTACGAACTACCTTCAATAAAACATAAGAAAGCCGCAGTTCGGGTCCGCGCCGTAGATTTTTCGTGTAAACGTCGGGATAAAATCATAAAAGAAGTGTTTCGTATTAATATGTAATTTAATTATCAATCTCTTTAATACAATATTTATACAGAGTAGTATAAAGGTTACAGAATCGATAAATCACAAGCTACCACAGATCCTTGTTGCATGCGATAAACTTGTGATTTATCTATTCTGTAACCATTATACTACTCTGTGTAAATATTGTATTAAAGAGATTGGTTATTAAATTACATATTACTACGCAATATTTGTTTTATGATTTTATCCGGACGTTTCCATGAAAAATCTACGGCGCTGACCCGAACTGAGGCTTTCTTATATTTTATTTAGAGTAGCTTTTGATGGCGCCATCTGTTAACAGTATATGGAACTACCTTTCGCGTATGCGCAGTAAAACATTATTTACTACATATGCTCATATTTCCCGTAATATTCAAATTTTTAAATTCAAATTTTGATACAATGTTTCTTTTACGTATTGGCAAATATTCAGTAAGTTTCGTACAATTCGAAAGAAAACTCTGCATGTTATAATAACAAAGCATGAGAAGTTTGAAATTTTCAATTTAATGCCGATTTTTACTTGTATTCTGATAAATATTTTTATTGTCTCACTTTGGATCCTAGTGATACTCCTCAAGCTCTTTAAAATGACACCAGAATCAACCTCCTAGCTAAACGCGTCTCCACGCTACACTTATTTATAACCTTACATAAAGCTAATTCATAACAATCACGCGCATGCGCCTACACTGGTACGATGACGTCACAGGAAAAAAATTCTATGCGACAAACTCTTACAGATATAATCTATCCGTTGTGGGGTCAACCATTCTTTTCGCATTATTAGTCTCGTAGTTATTAGCGATTCAAATCTGACGGTATTTTGCCACACAAGAAAGTTCGACCGACTATCACTGTAACGAGCGGAAAGAGGTTTTCGCGTCAAAATTTTCTACAGTTTTGCCAGTTACTTACTTGGAAATCACGAAATCCCTAATGTTAATTTATTTCCTTTGAATTTTTGTTTAACACTTACGGGATAAATGTTTTTACTCGAGCATTTCATACTTTAAACTAAAAACACACGTATTATGAAGATTTGAATTTTTTATTGAATATTATACATAATTTTTTGTCTTTTAGGGAATGCAACTTCTTCCAAATATGAAATATTAGATTGCATTGTTCTTCTAAAACCTTATAAATGAAGACATCACGTCCTTTGCAAATGCTCATGCTGGTCTTGGTTCATATTCTACTTCGTTCAAAATGTTCCGTGAGTTATTTTATTATCGGACAATGAATACACATATATCCTGTTTATTTAGTGTTCTCTTAGAAGTAACTCCCCTGTGAAATTATGAAGTTTTACCATATGTCATGCAAAGATGTAAATGCGAATTACAAGTCTCCTCTTGCCGCCTCATCCAGTGCCTTTATCGCTGCACTTCTTCAGAACATGGGAATGGTTGTCCCTTAGCTGAGGATATTTTTAGCGCAGCCGATCGCTCTAAACGCAAAATAAAAAGAAATTTATATGTCATGTATTTATTGTGGTACTGTGTTGAACAAAATATATATCCATGTCAATGTATGCATTTTGTAATCAACGATAAATATAATTTTTTCCTTACCACTAATTTATAAAAAGGCATTTTAATAATTTAGTGTTAAGATAAACGATACTAAAAAAGATTTGCTTTATTTTATTTATATATAAGAAATATTGATATAATTTAGTGGTGCATAAGTCACAATTGCAACAAGTGGTTCATAAAACACACCCGCAGTTAAAGGATTAAGAGAAATTTTTGTCCTAGGAAAAAGCCACATGGAGCGAGAACTGGGGAATAACCCAGGTAGAAAAACCTGTTGCACTATATAAGATAATATTTTTTGATATTATATAATATTATATGATATTATACAATATTGCGAATATTGTTCAATACCGTACAATATTGTACAATATCTTTGTGCTACTGGGGAAGCTGGTTGTGAAAGTACTGGAATGTGATGTTCTTACAGGCAATTTGACATCAGAAGGGGCCTGTGAACAGCCGCCTTATCGTCATGAACCCCACGATTTGGAATGTCAGTAATCACGAGCTAGGTGGATGCGTTGTAGGTATTTGAACTGGATGAAGCCGGTTTCTGACTAGTCGGCCATATCATACTCTTTGATTGCTCCGAGGAAAATAACAAAAATAATTTACATTTAGAAAGTGTTTTAAAAATTCCGGAACTTTTTGAACAAAGTAGTTTTTATTTTCATATTCTTTTCACCGCACAGTGGTGAAATATACGAAAAAGATGGCCAAAATTCTTAAATATTAAAATTATATATTTTATTGTATTAGAAACTTTAGGACATGTTGAGTAGACGTAAATATTTTGAAATTCTCAATTAATGAAGATATTCAAGGACCATTAAATGGTTCTTACACTATAATTAGTAGAAAAATGAATAAAATAGCAGCAGCTGACTTCCGCACGCGTGATTTCAATCATGGTTCGGCTTGTCAACCACGAGACCTATTTGCAATTTAAATTTATCTTGGATTCTTTTTTTAACATTTCCCAACAGTATTTTTATTCTCACCCCCCACCCCGCGTTTTCTATTTGCATAATATAAATATATATGGAAAATATAATAATAAGCAGTAGAAGAATCAAATCCGAGCAATGTAGCTTGGACAATCCTAACTGTAGATGGTTTTCAATGACTGCTTTAAACAGAACTTTAAGCTATTGAACAGTTTGCTTGTGGTTGGACATAAATTACATCTTTGGTTCGTTGAGTGTTCGTAATAGCGTTTCCTATTAAGATTAATTAAAATTTTTGTCACCAGTTTTCATGTCTGTTGGATTCAAACCAGTTATCTAGTTTGTTACAAATACAGTTTCTTGTTTTTGAATTTGTGTTGATTCCTGGACGAGTAGTACTGGTCTACAATACCGAGAAGAAGGTCGTGAATTATACACAATACAGTATGCTGTTGTTCATCTCGATTCAACAAAAAAATATGTTAGTGGAACAAGAGATGTGACAAAAATGCTGGCATCTGTAGCTGTTAGATCTATTAAAGAGTTGTTTGTATTCAACTTGTTTCAAGGAACTGCCAAAATCCCATTCACTAATTAAAAAATATTATTAAAATCGTCCTCGAAGGATAAAAAAATCCTCTTCTAGCAGTTTAATCAGTCGCTTTACAGTTTCATTAAGTAAGTCTTGTAAAAACCCCTGTGCTGAAGCTTCAGTTACAGAAATATTTTCTGCTCAACTCATCTTTTTAGCTTTTATTGACTTCAAAATTGGAGTGCAAAGTTCTCCAAGAGCATTATTTCATATATTTTATTGATTTTTTTTTAAAAATTTGCAATGAATCACTATTGGTAAGGCCTGGTCTTCCGATATTGTGTCGATTTTTGGCACTCAAATAGCAAGATTTTTTATATTTCAATGTGTCCCTTTTTTCTCCGTTTCATTTAAGCAGCATGCATTAGACTCTTTCTGTGTATGTTTTCTCTCGCTTGCTCTCTCTCTCCCTATTATTCAGTTTTCCTTCCTATAATTCGTTCACTGCTGTCTTTAAACGCTTTTAATGGCACATTTTAAGGACGCGTGTTTAAAAGATTTTAATTACAAACAGTTCTTCAAATTTGATTGGTAATCAGAAATTAGCTTCGATAATTTTCTTTTTCGGAGTCTAGTAGTTCGCTATCAACGTATAAAACCACACACAAGTTTGACAGAAAATGTTTGTTTTGGGCACTTTTTGTTCGTAAAAGAATTATTTTTTATAAAAAGTAACAGTTCTCGTCGAATAATTGATCGTGATGCAAGCGAAGTTTTCCCTAAAAGAACATACATTGAAAAATTTGTACAGTTACGAATCCAATAAAACAACAAAAAAATCAAAAGTAGCACAAAAAATTTGTTTTGAAATAGAGAGCTACTAACAAAAGCTTTATGTAAAATTATTTATAATGCGAGAATTCCTTTGAATCTGGCACTTTTTAACTTCAATAATTCTATTACAACGCGTAAAAAAAATTTAACATTTTAAACACGAGTTTTTATTTTAAAAAACTGTTTGTTTCCTATTAATAGAGATAAAAAGTTCGCATGTACTTTATTGACTTGGTTCCATATCGGAAACAAGCCACTAGATGAAATCGAACAAAAATATAATAAAGAAAACTTTAATACGAACATAGAAACATTTACAGCTTTGAAGAGAATTAAGACCAAAGTGCCATGGCGAAGTGTTTACCGATGTACCATGGCGACTTGCATGTCGTTAACATGTCGAAAAGTACACAAAAAGTGGCGAAATATATTAGATTATCAATCTAATTAAGTTTTACGGATTTTCCATTAAGTTTTTAAAAACCCTTTTTGCCCAGCTTTTTCGTATATTTCCGTAACGGTTTTGATTTCAATTGGTATAGCATGTCTGCCCAAATCTATGAGTCAAAAACTCATGATAAAGGTTAGGTGTGGCATCTTCTGTTGATCTGAGCGTCCTTGGATCATCTAGGGGCCACCTGAGGAAGTTTGCCATAGCTCCAATATATGGGAGTAGGTTGCCTTCCTAAGCGATTATCCGGGAAAGTTGTACCAGATTTGTGTGTCTTTTGGAGGAAAACCTTTAGAAGCCAATCCGACCGCAGCGAATAATTCGCTGCTAAACCTTCCATATATCTACCAGTTTTTGAATAATGCTGCTTGAGAGCAAAGCCAGAGGACAAAACCCATAACCTTCTTCTTGCGATTCCTGTTCCTCAGTCATACTACGTCATAACTGAACCGCCTATCTACTGTCCTACCGCCAGGAGAAAAACCCTGGACACGGTTGCCGCAAGTAGACGAGTCGAAGAAAGGAGGTAAGCAGGTATAAAATCAACCGAAAGATTTGGCGAACCAAGCACACTTCGTTAGGCGAGGAATCCGTTTTCGACCGTAGTACAAAGTGAAACGAGACTTCCGTCAGTTCTATCTTCGCCAAATGAAATCAATCCCTTTCCTTCATCCCCAAAATGCAGTGGAATATCCCGTTTCCATGACGCCCGCCACATGCATGTCTGGAGTCCAGGGCTTTTCTCGTGGCGGTAATACAGTAGATGCCCATGACTTAACCCTAAGGTCCTCTGGTGGGCTCTTTTAAACACTGAAACTTGTATTATCTTCTTTTTAACTTTCTTGTCAGAATATAGATGGTAGTGCATGCTTCATTTCTGAATCTAATAGCTTAATTTTAGCATTCATCTAGTATTTCAAGTGTGAAACACATATCGCCGATGAAAGATGCCCCGTTATTTTTGTATTTCATGTATTTTTTGTAATTGCTGCATAAGATTGCATTCATTTCGACCAATTACATGTTAAAATTTGTGTATATTAGTTCAATATATTTGTTAGTTTTATGTTTGTTTTGCATAAAAATAAATCATTATTAAATGTATCTGAACATCGCAAAGTATCTATAACTAAAATATAGTATTACGAACTTTGAATTCTAGAAGTTTTCCTGGCATTATTTAATATGAATGCTATGAAATAATTAATAATAGTCGTTGATTCAACTAGTTTTAATAAGATAAAAATATTTCATTAAAGATGATATTTTCCTCATATAATGTATTTAAAAATAGTATTTTTTTTACTTCCTTTTACACCTTAGTTCTTAAAGAATTATTATGTGTATTTAATATGATGTAAAAAGTTTAAACTTACCACATATTATTATGCGCATATTAGTCCAAAATTTTGTTAATTAAAATATGTTCTAATTAACCCTCTGAGTGTTTCACACGTATTTCTACGTTGACCTTGGACAACCCCAAAATCGTTAAACACGCATTTCAACGTGTGGTCGAAAACACCCCGAAATCGGTTTGCACTGAATTTTACGTTCATTGTGAACTGTCTCTAAAGTGTAACACACGTACTTTTCCTAATTTCTTACCCCCCTTTCTTGGTTTGACATCTTGATTGATTATCCGGGGAGAGCACAGGTCAACACAATGAAGACTGATAAGGATGTACTTACTGCAAATTGGAGATGACACAGGATCCGAAACCCCACTCTCCCCTGTGGTGTGGGGAATTTTAATGCTATTTGCATTGAGGTTATATTTCCGGAAGAAATGCAGTGTCGGATTTTTTTTTTGTTTAATGTCAGCCTGGTTTGATGCTATATTATATTTCAAGTACTATTCTTTTAATACAATTTATGTGATATAAGATTTTTTTTCAATGCCTCAATGCTTTAAAGATCCATATCGAATGGTTACGTAAAATAGATATTGTGGTTTAAGTAAAATAGATTTTGTTCCAATACCGCATTCAAGCATAAAAAAATTGAAAGCCTAGGGGAAGCTAAGAAAATCTGCTATTTATATATAGTTGAACAGTGTTCTTGAATCAACACATTTCACCCACGTTCAACTAGTTTTATGATATTAATGTAAACTTCTTTCATATTAATAATCTCCATCTACTCATTTTTCATTTATAAAAATAGAGTAAAATTAAATTTTTGTCAAAAAATAGAGCAAGTTTTAAGGTATATGAAAATGATGCATTATTTTTATTGTTTTATCTTCCAGATCAAATCGAAAATTTCAGTTTTACAATTATTTCATTATATATGTATTTGATTTTTATTAAAAAAATTAATTTTCAGGTTTAAGTGTAATTTTTTTAGACTAGAACAGATTTTAACTTCATTATTACAACATTTAGAAAAATATGTTTTAAATTCATAAAAATTAGAATGAAAAAATTCATTCCGAAAGATAATTATCATTTTATTAAATAATTATTAGCCGGAAATTTATTTTTAGGTCACTCTGAACTGAAAAAATAACGTACATGGAAATAAAAATTAAAGAAAGTGGAAAAAAATTTTATTTTTTACATTGTAAAATATTTTCTTTTTGTTAAAGGCAGGGGAAAATATAGTTTAGATGAAAACGTTATCGACTAAATTTAATGTTTGGGTGTGTGATCTTATCAGACTTTTAATAATCTTATTATGAGACTGATAATATCTGCAGCTTAACTCTCTTACGCTTATTTGAATAATCAATGAAGATGTTTATTTCTTGCTTAAAATAAAAGAAGACAAAAATATTTCTCAGAAAATATTATACGAATACTGTATTTGCGCATTAGTTCCTTGAAGCACAATTTTTTTCCTGATGTGTTATTAAGCATTCTTCTATAAATGATTAAAACTATATAGCTAAATTGAATTGCTCTCGGTAAATGCATGCCAACTGCAAGTTAAATTTTCATTCATGCTCTGAGAAAAGAAATCCACTAATATATGTTAGAAACCATTGATACATCCAGATCCACTAATAACAACTTTGAAGACTGATCTTTCAGTAATAATAGCAGTCTCTGGCTTTGGATTATTTCAAAATATTACCGTCACCTGCCAGATCATGTGTTTTATTACATTATCTTATGCGTGCATGCTGTAATTTGTAAGGTGTAATTTTTTTTATAAAATTATGATTTATCTGCTCCATTTTCTTCATTCTGAACTTTAATAAATATTTCAACTGTAAATAAAATATTTATTTTCTATATGTTTTGACATTTTTTATTTCATTTAACTTATTTGAAGAGTAATGGGTCAGTTTTAAGCTTGTTAAATTTGCTTTATATTTTCGAAAAGAACGGTACGATACGAAACGGCCCCCAAACTTTTTTGTATTCCTCACCGATAACGGCCAAAACATCTATGAAGTGTCACTATTTTGTCGTCAATTAACAATTTTTACCAATGATACCATTTTAATAACTTTTACTGATCTTAAAGAGCACGGGAATTTTGTCAGAAGTATTTCTTCAGTGAATCAATCATGCTATACCCACTGGCGGATTTTGTCAGTATGGGGACACAGGCGCAAAATTGCTGTGAGGCCCCTCCCCCTACCCAATGTCGAAAATTCATCTTCAGCTTAGTATTACGATATAGATCGAATAGGTTTTGAGGCCCCCTAGATGTACGAGGCGAGCGCCTCTAACACCTGTGCGAAAAATCGCCACTGTATATACCAGTCCTCTGCTACGACCTTTCTCAAACTGATTCTCTATCTGTTTATGTCACATGTTTTTCACGTACAGATAGACATAACCATCTGTTAAAAGCACTGTATCGGGGAACATCGTTGTATACTGCTGATACTAATCCTATTGAGAGTCTGATATTATCTGCAGCTCAACTGTGTAGAGATTATTTCAATTATCATTGAAAATTTGTATTTCTTCCTAGAACCCAAAAATATTTCTAAGAAAATATTATTTCTTACTTCAGAGACTGCATTTATGCATTGGTTCCTTGAACCATTACAGTTTTGCTGATTTGCTATTAAGCATTATTCAATATGTGATCAAATCTAAATGCTTAAATTCCAGTGCTTTTGGTAAATCTTATACCAATTCTGAGGTGAATTTTAATAAATGCTATGAGACAAGAATCCACTATTATGTGTTACAAACCTTTGATATATCCGATATTAACAAGCTTAAGGACAGTTCTTCCAAAAATAATAGCAGTCTCAGGCATTGAATTATTTCCAAATTCCACCATCACATACTATATAATGTGTTTTATAGCAATATCTTGGATGTGTGTGCGTGTGCTGTAATTTGTAAAGTATAATTTTTTTATATAATTCAGATTTATCTACACGTTTTTATTTTCATTCTGAACTTGAATGGATAATTATAAAACTGCAAACAAGATATTTATTTTCCAAGTAGTATGGTATATATGAATGAGATATATAATTTAATTTTTAAAATTTTGTATAAAGAATAAAGTGTCATTTTTATGCTTATAAAATTCCCTTTATATTTAGTACGAAAAGACCCAAAACTGTTTTTGAATAGCACAAAAGGGAACCTGACTAATTTCGAATATGTGGTATATTTTCCTCCCTATTCTTTCGATTTTACCAAGTTTGTAAAAAACTATCTGTAGAAAATAATTCAACAATTTTGTACTTCGTACCAAGGCCCATTTTCGTAAAATTGATTGAAAAAATGTTGATTGCTTTTACCTTCTCGTATACGTAGTATACAAAGAGAAAGTACTGTAATCATTGATTGTAAATTCGAATTTTGATATATCTCCTCGTTTTACACTTCGTGTTTCTGAATACGGTAACTCCTAAACGCAACCCTAATTGTAGATAAGGGTCCAATTTTCGTTTAAATAGGCTCAAAAAACTCTAATGCCCTGTCTAAACTCTAATATACCTTTCTTTTCGATAAAAAAGTTATAAATAAAGAATTAAATTTAATTTTGAAAATTTGGCCACGGGATGCTCTATGACCGGTACTATAGTATAAAAGTTTCAAATTTTGTTAATCTAGGTGAATTAATTTTCTGTTTATTATAATAAAAGATAATATCTTGCGTGCTAAATAACGGTATATGTATACGTTATTTCTTCTAACATTTAGTCTAAACGTAAACTTTATTTTGAGAATTATTAACTCGTGCTCTTAACAAGCATATAGTACAAGTTTCAGTAAAAAAGGTTTGTAGTATTAGTTAATTTAAAACATTATTCAGGGGATAAGAAGGTTATTTCTAATCCTTCATATGTATTAATTATTACAGGCGGTTTTATAGGATACAGATTATTATGCGACTATCCATATAATAAGTATTTATGTGCATACAAAACGGATTAATCCAGTTAAACACTGTTTATATTTGTGATCGTTTCTCAATTTTCTACCTTTTACGGAGTACTAAATCAAGAAGCAATATGAAAACTTTTATTGGGACATCAAAAATTAGTAAAAAATAATTATATATATATATATAATTAT